>JAOBYK010439788.1:0-35540 GCA_025434845.1 Phenganax subtilis | reverse complement strand
AGATCCTGGGCCGTGCAATTACTTGCAGATTCACTTGACCGTCTTCCAAGACTCGTGATTAGCAGCCGACTCATTTAACCTATATTTCTTACTGCTGGTTATATGTACGTTATTTGTTGTGCGTATAATTGTAGTGGTGCAGATGTGCGCATTGCGCATGCGTAGATCAAAAAATTTAAAATTTCGGTTTTAAGCGTCGGAAAAAATTGTTTCAAACGACATTCTATCTGAAATCATTATTTTGTTCCGTTTGAAGCTCTTAGATAGTTTCAATCGACAGGAAAAAAAGTAGTTTATTTTATTGTAAAGGGGAATTGTCGTTTGTCAGAATCGAACTAAGGAGGCCTTTTCCAAAGCCGAAGTTGTGTTCGGACTTCAGTGTAAAATGAAGTATGGATGTTATGCGTGATATAAAATGAAATACAACTGTACTCCAAAGTTTGAACATGTTGGTGTATATATTTTCCGCAAGAACCATATTGGTCGCGCGGGCGGTGCGCACAGTTTTCGAGGTGCGCACAGGCGCTCGGTCTCGCGTGCAATCCAGCAAAGTTAAAATGAATTCAATTTCTCGGCGTGTACGCGAGATCAAACGCGGACAGTCACCAACAGAATATGTTCAAAACTGTGCGCTTCGCCCGCGCGACCAGTACGTCCGTAATAGAAAATGCTCTTTACAAAACTAAGAGAAGCGTTCAAACAAAAAGTTAAAGAGCTTCCTAATTTTTTCGCTTTTGCGTGAGAAGAAAATGTCTATGCGTGCCAGCGTGAGAATATTTGAAAGGTGTGTCTGTCACGCAAATTACGTGCGAGCTGGAAGGTCTGTCAGAGTAGCAGTGGGCTCCAGTGCGCTCTACTTGTACATTTTCCATACAATTACCATGCTGTTTCTCTAGGAACGGCCAATCGAGTTGGATTACAGAATTCACTGGAACAAAAAATTAGGATCGGGTATTAGTGGCCCAGTAAGGTATGCATAACTACTAAACCTTAAGTACTGCTCTTCCAAGAGTTTGAATCAAGGGGCATTGTTTGTGAGGAGTTGAGATGTTTTCAGATTATGCACGAACAAAGAAACTGGAGAGATGTTTGCGATGAAATGCTTGATCGATTCCTCAAGATCAAGACAAGAGGTCAGTTGAACCTAGAAGTCAGGTCTTTGCGATTTTCCAAGTGAGTCCCAATAGCCGGTCCCCCTTTTCAGGTTTTCTAAGTACAACTACCTTAATGCTTTGGGGGTGTTTTTTTTGGCTCTGCTATTAAAATGCATTCTAGTAGTTGTAATACGCAATAAAGAAAGCTGGCTATTTGTTGAAAAGTCAGCTAGATATGTTAGCATAGTTTTCACAAATTTGACCATGTTAAAACAATCATCTAAATGCCCATGTTTTATTTAGGCAAAGGTGCATTTTATGTGTAGTGGACATCGGAATATCGTCAATGTCGTTGATGTTTATGCTAACACTATGGCCTTACCAGGAGAGACTAGACCAGTGTAAGTTAAGCAATGTCCAATTCCGAATATCTTGGATCCATTAAGGGAAAAAGATTTCACCCTAGCTAGGGAAACAATGCGAAATTTGGCATCAGAACATTGTGTTGGTGACATTGAAGTGCATTACCACTCAATGAGTTCAATTTGAATAGACAATAAAGTTTTGCATGTGTTTTGTAGAGCACGACTCTTTCTAATCATGGAACTGATGGAAGGAGGTGAACTCTTTGAGAAAATAAGAAACCATGTCCGATTTACAGAAAAAGAAGCAAGGGAGGTTGCTAAACAGGTCTGTCCAATGTTTCAATAATCTTGCACATTTAAACAAAGAGAAAATGACAAAGTAAGTTGCACTGAGACACATACTGTACACTGGCAGACACTTGGGGGGGCCAAGGGGGGCTCGAGCCCCCCCAATAATTTCGAAAGAATGTACCAAATAACAAAAATTACCGCCGTTTGATGAAGTTGCCGTACTAATTTTTGAATTCTGTTTTTATATTTACACTCAGACGACACAGTATACATGCATGTAAATTAACAAAACACAAATTTTGCCGCAATTTTTCTGTCAGCATACATGCTCAAAATTGGCTTCGGCCCCCCCCCCCCCAATATTTCGCGAAGTGTCCGCCACTGATACTGTAGCTAATCTATTTATTAACAAGAAATGACAATCAAGGCATATTGTATCTTATCTAATAAGTTGAATTTTTTCCAGATTGGCATTGGTCTTCAGCATATCCATTCATTCAATGTGGCGCACAGAGATCTCAAACCAGAGAACTTGTTATTGAAAGAAAACACTGAAAGCATTCATGTGAAAATTGCTGATTTTGGTTTTGCAAAAGTTGATCGTGGAGATCTTATTACTCCTCAGTTTACACCTTACTATGCCTCACCACAGGTGAATAAGCTCACCCATATTGAAGGCCATTTCACACGGGTGATTTTTGCTGCGATTTTTCTCCTTTTAGTGAATGTGATCGAGTAGGTTGACTGGCGAGTGCATTAGCCAACTTGTTGGACCAAGTATACTCGCTAGTTATCCACTCTATCACATCGTTCAATGAAAGAAAAATCGCATCGAAAATCGCCTGTGTGAACTGGCCTTTATAATGCATAGCCCTCTGACAGTGTTCTGGGGCCGGTTGTTCAAAGATGGGTTAGCAGTTGTAACCAAGGTTTAAACTTTACCCACAGTTTTTATAACCCCGTGTTGAAGCAATATTTATATTTGAAACTTTGAGGGATTAAACTACGCATTAAGGGAAACATTTTGAGCAAAAAACTTTTCAAAGATTTATCTTGAACGAGTTTCAAATTGTAGACAAAGTATTACACTAACCCAGGGTTAAGCTAAACCGGCTTTGAACAACTGGCCCCTGAAGATTTGCTTATCATATTTTGTTAGGTACTGGAAGCTCAACGATATTTACGAGCTCAAAAAAGTGGCAAATACCCATATTTAAAAAAACCGTACACTTATGACAAGGTCAGTCCTCTTTTATCATTCTATAATCATGCTATCTTAGTTGCATTTTCTCATTGTGAACGAGGACAAAAGTAAGCGGACATTAGCGAGGTTTAACAAAAACGACGCGACGTGAACGAGGACGTGAAAGTGGCGTGGTCAGGGGCGTGATATTCCCGTGCAATTTTTACGTCCTCGTTCACGTCACGTCGTCGTTGCTAAACCTCGCTATTATAGTTCTCCAGAATTGTTAATTTGGCCAATACTATCATGGTCAATGTACTCTTAATGACTAGACACTTCATTCCAGGCATGTGATCTTTGGTCGTTGGGTGTGATAATCTATGTCATGTTATGTGGATATCCTCCTTTCTACTCTGATGTCCCCAGTAAACAGATGTCACATGGTATGAGACGAAAAATCGCTACTGGAGAATACGACTTTCCTGATAAAGAATGGTCGAAAGTTTCAAATCAGGCCAAAGATTGTATTTCAAGGTGAATATAACAATAGTTGGTTGATTCTTCGAGTGACAGCCTCTACATAGTGAAGAATTCTCTTGTTACAGCTGGTTTAACTAACTGGTATCTGTTAACTACTAATAGGTTATTGTGTGTCGAGCCAAACCGTCGAATGACGATAGATGAGTTTCTTGAGCATGGATGGATTTTGAATGATGATATCCCTGACACCATTCTGTTCACTCCAAAAATCATTGCAAATGATGTAAGTCCACCTATAGGCTTGTCTGCATTGCTATTTAGCTTCCTTAAGTTGCAAGTATTCTTGAAAGAGCATAGGCAATTAGGTAGAAAATATGCTCAAATTCATAAGTTTATACTCTTACAAGGGCTAGCTTATCAAACTTGTTCTCACTTGTCTACATGATTTTTACCTCATGCAAAAGTATTACCGGCATAACGAAAAGGACCCACTTCGTTTTCTCGTGACAACTACAAGTTGACTACCATTTACTGTCATCCAATGTTACTCAATACAAACCAGCTGTGCCATTTACTTTCTTACTTAGTGATGTCTAATTTCGTTTTAGGACGCTTTTAAAGATGCTATGGATGGACATGCTACAGAGTTAACAAACATGAGATTAGCAAGCAAACAAATTCGTCTTAAACCAATCAAACTCTCTAGCAATCCCATCATAAAGAAACGAAAAGCATGCAGCCCTGGTTGTAATAAGTAAGTGCATTTCTTTACCTTTCAGGAAGAGTGGTTTAGAAATGATGAAGCATCCAAGATCTGACATGTTGTTTTGTTTTAAGCATTTCAAAGGTGAAAACGAAGTCAAATGAAGAAGATGATAATGTTGTACCCATGCAGCAAGATAACTCTACATTCAGTCTCACAGCTGCAAAGTCTCTTCGTGACATCATCGCGTTCTGTTTGATGATGAAACCTGTGCATCCGAGCATCACACGTATGTCTAAGCTAACTATCTTTGTACACCTATTGATTCTAATTTTTTCTTCCTGGAGAGATCCGGTGAGAGTCATCTCTTAGTAATTTATTGTTAGAGGATACCTAAACTAAACTAACTGGATTTATTCTGGATAGTTTTATCCGTTCTAAACTGTTCTTCCTGGAGATCTAGTAAGAGTCATCTCTTATTGATCCAGTGTTACTACTGGAAGAAACGTAACCTAAACTAGCTATATTTATACTGGATAGTTCTGTCAGTTTTAAGCTCTGAAGAGCAAGTATTTGTCATCTCTTATTTGGTAATTCAGTGCTACTACAGGAGGAAACTAGAGCGCCTGAAAAAAACCTGTGTTGCCTAATACAATTCTACAAATTCTCTGTTCTTTTCTAGAGGAGAGTTATCATGGTGATAAGCTTACTGGCTTGGTTCTTGACGCTCTACAGAAGACGCATGGTAACCAAGCGATAGAGAACGCATTTGTCAACGAATCTTGGGACGGTGAGTTTGTGCAAGGGCTGCTCACAGATTCATTTAAACTGACGACTATATTGCTGTAGAAGTTTTCTCTGCAGTCAAGTATAAGTCCAATACTGCTAGAAGGAAACTGGAGTACCTCGAAAAAACTGAAGTACCGGAAGAAAACTTGTGATGTGTGAGAAAAGAGCCGAGCTACAACTAGATATCTCGTTTCTACGTTTTCTAGGAGATAAATTTACTTCATCTGTGAACAAGTCAAGATTGGCAAAAACTCTTAGCGAAATAATGTTGCAGGCGGAAAGAGTTTCATCTGTATAGAGTGCAAGCAGATTATCAGGTGTTGCTGGCTTACGATGCCAAGGTGCGAACAAAGAGTTGAATCTCGTAAATTCATTTACCCGCCATCAAATGGTTAATGCAAGTCGCTAATCATCTTATCTGGAGATTAAGGTGGGATTCAGTGCTGGAATTTGGATTATTCTTGGGATTAAGGGATTTAAGGTTTTGATTGTGATATTAAGGAATGGATTAAAGTTAGGGATTAGGACTATTAATTGGTATTAGAGAGGGTTAGATTTTTAAGCACGAGTAGAAATCGTATGAATATTGAACATGTTCGGATATGGGAAATATTTTATATGGAAATATGCCATATTACGTAATTCTAATTGAAGTACATGCAACCATTTTGGCAAGAACTCGATTGTAACAAAGAATGTGTTTGATAAAATTTATGAATGCGCAAAGTTACCGCCTTTTAAAGCGTAATTCCTATTGACTTACTAATATGGTAAAAGTAACGCGATGACTGCGTGACGATTCTAATGATTTTATTTCCAATGTCGTTCCAAATTGTTGATCTCATGCTGAAACGTTTTTTCGTTTCATGTCAATATGTAGCTAGTTCTTAAAAAAGTGATTCATTTATGCATGGATTCGTGTTTAAGAAATCATCGGAGGGAGTAAAAGTTCCCCGTTAACTGCGGAAATTAACTTCAAACGAAACAGTAGCAATAAACAATCGAGAAGTGTCTTTTGACGAATGTTTTTCTTTTCGAAGGCAAAAAATGAGTAATAGTTAAAACTGGTTGGAAATCTATAAAACTAAAATAATGCTCGTTGACCTAAAGGCCATGCCATTCCAACATTACTCGTCAGGTATTACAACTTTAACGAAATTACAGCAGTCGTATTGTTGTGAGTGACCATTGATCCATACCTTGTAGCTTTGCGTATCAATGTCAATGGTTAGATGACATTCTTCCTGTTGAGTATCATCATTCATGCTACAATACAAAATGAATTGAATATCATTGAGCCCGGAGTTACCAAACTGGTGTTGTAATAACCTCGTTCGTGTGGTGTGGACTCTGTAGTTTTAATAAAAAAGTACTTGCATAACAAATATTTACTGTAAATAAATAGATTGAGAAAGGAATGAACTAAATCAAGGAACTGAGAAAGTAGGAACTGCTTGCAGTCCAGCGAAATAAAGATAAATTAAAAAGTTACAGCGCTAAAGACTAGGAATAGTTGCAACAGTCCGGTTACTGTGGTGCAATGCGGATAAAAGTAATGACCCCCTGACCAGTTCTAACTTCGACAACGTAATTTTTCACTTGATGGTATAATTAGAGAATGACAACCAATTTTCGTTCTCTGAAACGCGAAAAGGAAGTTTTTTGGTGATTGTTAATTGCAAACGTCTGCCCGCGTTTTCATTTTTCACTAAGAGACGTAAAATGCATCCCATAATATGGCTGCACTCGAAATTATTATGCTAAACACTTTAAAAGAAAAATGACAACAATTCCTTGTAAACGACATTAAAGATTCATGATTTGAACAATTTGAATAAAGAGGAATGCTAGAACCGTGCTTGGAGCTCTAATTGCAACATACCAGCGCCGTGTCGTGTTCCGTAGTTTTTTAGATAATGGTGCGTGGTGGTGATTATTGGAGTTTCGAACTTCGACGATACAGCCCTTTATTTAAAACTTTAGAGGGGGCATAGCTCTATTCAAACACCTTTTTACCAAAAATAGTCTCAAAGAGTTTATTCATTATATTTTAGACTTTATAGACAATAAATAACGCAAAAGTTTTCGATTAAGATGCTATAATAAAAAGTTTCTCTCATGAAAATTATTCAGTTTAATGGCAATATGCCATTGGAAGGAAATCCCAGAATTTTTAAAGACGTTCTTTGTACAAACACAGTGTTTCTTGGTTTACCGTCATGCATAAAATTTAATGTTCTGCCCAGTGGTCTACTAATGATCGTTTCGAAGTTTTCTCAGTCAATCTAAAATGAGTGTGTCAGCCCAACATGAGCGACATATAAAACCTCCTTTTCCGGGCCCATGTTGTTTCGCGAAATATAAACACGTTATGTTTTGGAAGCGAAATATCAATTATGCATTTTATTAATCTGTCTGAGCTCAAGTGTGGCAAATAAGTTTTAAAAAAGCACAAAGTTTCTAGCGTATACTCAGACTATATAATGCTTTATTTGTCTTCTCTCTAATGGATTGGCTCATAGGTTGTCACATTCTATTTTTGACGTGCCCCAGAACAATAAAAAAATCCCCAAATTTGTTTGGCAACTTCAGAAGAAGTCGATTTTCGTAGCAAACCATGTGTGATCGTTAAAAGAAATGACTGCTATTCCCCTTTCTGTTTTCTTTTTCAAAGTAAAATTGTATAGAAAATACGAAACGAAATCTTCCGAGTTTCGATTTTTGAAAACTGACGTGCCCCATATGGCGCACATAACATTAGAAAGGAAGGGATTGGTTATCATAAGCGGAGATGACGTCAATATTGGCAGAATGTAGCTTTGTGATTGGTTGGTGTAAAAATAAAATGTCGCTGATTGGCAGTTCTAATGACTGTGAAATACTTTATTAATTAAAAATGCAAAGATTAGTCTGACGACAAACAAGTTTGAGTTGACTGAATATTGAGAGCACTCGGCGAAGAAATACGAAGTTTTACAGAGAGAAAAACACAGAAAGAAACCAGTAAAACGGCCGTAATATGGAGAGAGTTTTATTTCTCGCTCTTTTAGCCGTTATTGTAGCGTTTTGCTACGCACAAAGCGACCCAAATTCATACGGTTCTGGGTCTGATACACTTATAATATCACCTTCGACAAAGAAACCTTCAATGGATTCTACTGATGATTCTGGTTCTGGTGTGGATGATGAAGACGATGATGACGTGGAAGATGATACTACTGACATCTCGACGACATTCGAGACAACAAGAGAAAGTACAACGACTGAACAAACAACAGAAGCTACGACGACCAAAGCGACAACAACTACAACACAAACGACAACAATAGCGGAGACAACTACAGATTATTCTCCTACAACAAGTAGCGGTTCTGGGCCTGATACGGACTATGAAGACGAAGGCAGCGGTTATAGTGGCAGTGGAGATGTAAAAATCATCTATAGTACACCAAAATACGAAACAACAACGGATATCTATATTCACGAAAGTACAACGAGTGATGATGGACTTATTTTTGCGCGTACCGACCGTCGCAAAACGACCGAAAAACCTAGTAGTAAATCCAATATCATCTTCAAAACCACTGCTAAGCCTGACTCAACTGTGGAATCTACTGCTGCCAAGTCATCTGAACCAATCAAAACGGTTGAAACAAGGAAAACAAGCCCTTCAACAACTGAAACACCTAGCACGAAGGCTCCTACTACCAAAATACCTAGCACAACAAAACCGACAACTAAATATGATCGTTCTACACAAAAACTAGCGGAAAAAACAACCCCACGAGACAGTATAATCCAGAAGACGCCAAGTACCGCTCCAGATGCCAATACCATATCTGTAATGCCAAAAACCACTGATCCCCGAACATATGAAGACACAACAACTCCTTGGGATGATGAAGGAGATATTATGGCTCATCCAAAGGATGATAAAGATGGCTTTACTTTGACAACTGAAGTTATAGCCGGTGTTGTTGGGTGCGCAGTACTTGCGCTTCTTTTGATAGCGTTTTTGATGTACCGCTTGAAAAAGAAAGACGAGGGCAGTTACTTATTGGATGAATCAAACGCCGATGAATACAAAAAGGCTCATGATAAAGAAGCCTTCATATAATGTTTGCGAAAACATTGTGTTTTTTAGTGTGTTAAGAAGATGTAGTCAAAAAGTGAACATATTTTGTGTCTATTTGCGCGAACCAATTAGTGACATTTGGAATTTGCTTTAGTAAGTTACAAATACCCAAACTTATTTTGGCTGACATTTCCTGCTATTTGTGTAGTAGCTAGACCAAACGACGCTCATTTAATGCTTTTATCAGTGTTACTATCTGATAAAATGGTAACTTGACGTTAGATTTTCTGTTGTGTTTTATTGCGTGATTTGTACTGCATAATATAAGTGTATATACTTGTACTATCGTTCGTTTTTTTAGCGTTTGAAAAATCCCTCGAGGGTTGAATATTAACAGACTGTATCAGGATAACTAATTAACAAACTAATATGACTTTGGCATTGTTAAGCCGTTTAATACTTAATCTATTTTTCCTAAATTTCAAGTTCTATTTTATAAAAAATATAAACATTTATAAAACTATGTACGTGTATGTATGTACTATGTACGTGTAATGAAACTGTCATATTTGACCTTGCCAGAAATACCCTGCTATGGCCGCCATTTTTCAACCTTGTTTTTGTAGTCGTGGGAGGCAATAATCAATATAAAATGTGTATTGTGTTCGAGTGGTCTTGGGGCTCCACAAATGCTTGAATTATTAGAGCATCGAAAGCCGCTATGTTTAATTAAATTGAGAGGGTATGCCATTAATTTGCACCAAGTACCAATAAGTTTGTACAAGTACTTAAGTTTTCCAAAAGAATGCCCAAAAAAGTTGAAAACTTTCCAGTCGGCGTTCACTGAGAACCAGCTATGCGGCGGTACGGAAATAGGCTTCAACTAATATTTCGTTTCAAATTTCAATAGTGGATTGTACTATCTCAGTCGGGGCTAATTAAAGAAATCGAAAAGTAGATCCCTAAAAGGGGGAGACTGCGCTATGAGGCACGCTAGTACGTTAATAAGATAAAGTGTGCATAACGTGCTTTGTGTTTTACTGTCTGCAAGTGTAGCACTGTCTAGCCGAAACAATCAGTTTTAATTTGCGCTACATGAATTAATGATAAAAAGCAATTTACGTGATCATTTCGATGCTGCGCAATATTGGTACCATACTGCATATGTCATTGTTCTGCCACTCGCGTTCATTTTGGTTTGTAGTGATGTGTGATGGACGTGATAAAGATTTCTAACAATAAATGATGTCCCTTTTAATAGTTATTTTAATCACACGTCTAACAATAGCTGAGTTAGCCAAGTAATAAATAGAGATGACAGGCATTTTTAAAGATGCCTAATTCTTCGTTCTGCACGCCCCCTATGAATAGAAAAATTGCTTAAAGATATGTTTCGTTGCGAAATTTGTGAACGATGATTTATTGTTCTAAGTTAAAATACAACATGCAAGTTGTCAACGCTTTATAAAGATGATATTATATGCTGCTTTGCGTCAAATTTGCATAATCTGCTTTCTAGCATTTTGATTGGCTCCTCATTATTGGTTGGCGCGAAAAATTACTTCACAAGGAAACAGAAATGGTTGCCCAGTTCGAGTTTCGTTTGTAGCTTTATTTTCAGGAGACAAAAGACCGTTAAGAAAGACCCGGAACAATAGATAAGATTCATACTACTCTTTGTCAGTGGTTGAGGTATCATTTAGACTTTTAAAACTGTTTATTAGTCGTTATTTTCATTGTTTATCCAAGTGTGTTTGTGAACTTTAAACTTCGTATTAACGTTATGTAGAAATATGTATTTTTAACATTTGTAGGTGAGCAAACCATAAACTAAACTTTATTCCAAATACTTGGCTTATCAAGCCAGAAATTCATGGAAATTCAGCACTTTCCACAAGAGAATTTACCGTTTTTAAAACAGACATTAAATGGTAAATTTTAAGTAAATTCAAGATGGCGGCTAATGTCACAGAATGATGTAATTTCCAAATCGAATCAAGAATCGGGCTGTGTTGAGTTAAAGCATTTTTTTGAACAAATACATCGTTTATTAATGCCTGGCACAAATTTGGAACGTTGTGATTACATGAGAAATTTATGAAAAAGCAAGGCAAAAAGATTTCAAGTTTTGCAGATGTTACCAAGCTTTGAAGCCTGAACCATCCTGCCTAGTCATCAAATTTGGCATATTTTTGACAGTGCTGTTTATTATTTAAAGTCTCGAAAACGCTTGCAACTACAAAGACGGCATACTACGCTAACAATCATGGCAACCCGAAACAATGAACTTGAGGCCACTCTTGTCCGACAGGTGTTATATTTAATAACATCACGAGTCTTGGAACGCTCAATAAAGTCCAAAAACCAAGATTAAGCTGTGCACTCCTTGCAACAAAACACAACTTCGCCCGACGAGACACTAGCTACTCACGAGGATTTTGCAAAAAACATTTGCAATGTTAAATTATTCCATTTTGTCTCGAGGCAGGTGGCACAGTTCACAAATTAAATGAAGGCAGTCCGGTTGGCGATTCGTTAGTTGACGTTTCCAATCAAAAGCAACATCTAAACAAGTCAACTGTTCATCGCTGTTTTATTACCGTTGGATTTTCTCACAAAGTTTCATTCCAAAAATCCTTCTTCCTTGAATTCAAGTCTTAAAGAAACTCAACTCGGAATTGATTCTTCTTCATGTGAAAAACAAGCTGTCTGTTATGATAATAGCGATAGCAACTGCCACTGGAGTTGCTAACGGATGAAAATTTATTAAAACGCTTTTGAATACAACTGTGGTTACGATGCGTTTCATGCAGTGAATCAGTTTTTCAACAAATATTTGAAGAAATTAACGGAAAATCAACACTTGATTCAGAGGACAATTTGGACTTGTCAACTCAAAATACTCATACAGCTGATTTCATTGGAAAAAGAAGAATTGAGCAGTTTAAATTTCTAGGTAATTCGTCCTTCGACAGGTCTCCGCCAGACTGAAATTCTGGAGAATAGTTTAATACCGAATTCAAATTCTAGACAATGTATCTGGGACAGTGATATCGAAGAACTAATATATTTTGATAGTGTATTTTTGAATAAGTTTTTGTGTATAATTTCGGAAGATGGTTGTAGTATTTAAAATCAGGATGCAGGTTTACCCCATTCACGTTTGAAAAATTTCAGCGACTTGGAAAGAGTTGAATCGCATGTGTTACGGACAGAACTTTTTGTAAAAAGTCTGGCGAGCCAAGTTCAAGTAGCCAAACAAGATCTAGTTATGTCTAACGAAAAACAAGAAAACGAGATAAATGATTTGATATCATTGAACGAAGAAATGCAAACGATTTGGTCTGAGAAAGACTCGGAAGTTAAGGAGATCTTAGAGAGATTTGCTGCTTACCGTGATGCAGTCAATGCTGATTCTAAGGAAAAAGATGATATATACTGTGAAGAGTTGAACAAACGTGAAATGATAATAAAAGACCTGGAAATGAATCAAAATATCCTTCAAAACGAGTTGAGGTAAAGTTAAAGATTTTAATAAGTAGCGAACAGTGTTTTTGTGGTCATCAAGAATATTGACTTTAATTGAAGTTATTCAAGGAAAAAGTTCGCTCTCGATATTTTATATACACAGCTTTTTTATTACTTTGTATTCAGGCAAAAAGCTGAAACTCTAAGAGCAGTCATCAATGATGTTCAAAATTTTGATGCTTTCCAAGCTTCTCAACTTGTTGATGTAAATCAGTTGGTAGCTCATCTTTTGGATCAGTTTTCTGATCATGAAGCCAGCATTACTTGCCAGAATATTAGCGTAAAACTGGAGACTTTTATTGCTACAATAAAAGAAAAGAATTATACAAGGTAAGTAGCTAGTGGTTTTCTCTCGTAGTAACACTGGATCAATAAAAGATTTTTTTCACTGGATCTTAAAGAAGAGCTGTTTAGAACTGTCTTTACTGTCTTTTTTTTTCAGGTATACAAGCCAACGAAATGAAGAAGTGGAAGTTGGATCCACGGAAGAGTTAAAGAAAAGCTTAAAAGAATCAAGATTCGGGCAAACTTTTTCATCTTCGGCAGATGAAGGAACTGGATACTCAATCTTGTCTTCATCTGATGGAGAGAGAAATGATTCAATATTTGCTGACAATGGAACGCTAGTTACTTCGTCTAACAATGAATATTACGAAGTGAGCAATGAGTTTTCTTAATCCATTCTACCAATATTAGGCTAGTCTATCTATTTACTACGATGTCTTTTCCTAGAGTCTTGAAGAGGAGTTTGTGAAACTTCTACAAGGAGTTGAGGAGTATGGAAGTGATGGTAGCATTGACAGAAAAATGGTTATTACGCTGTTGGAAGAACAGTGGTCAAAATACCAACTTCTGTGCAGAGAGAAGGATGCAGAAATTCAGCATTGGATGAGAAAACATAAACAAGACACCAATGATTTGCAGAGCATATTGGAAGAGCAAGAAAGAACGGAGGTAAAATATAATTATGAATAACTGAGTCTCGGTAAACTTCATGGGATAGCGAGTGGTGGTCAAACTTCAATCTTTATACTTTTATACAAGAATAAGATTTTGCTTCACTTTTAGGCAAAAACGAATGAATCTTTAACGGAGCTTCAAAGTGAAATGGAAAAACTAAGACAGAGAAATAAATTTCTTGAATCTGAGATCGAATTTGAAAAAGAGCAAGGCGAAGACGAGGCTTGTTTATTAATGGAAAGTTTTCAAAAAAATCTCAGTGCTCAATTGAGACGACAAAGTCAAACATTTTTGTCGGTCGAAGAAAGTGCTAGGAACGAACTTGCTGAGATGGAATCAAAAAACGAGGAACTCCGAAGATGTAACGAAGATCTAAAACGACAGATTGCCGAGCACTGTACAGAGATCAAATCATGGGTAATGCAACACGTTAGTTACTTTGCATATTTTCTTATTCTATGTATATACTTCGTTGTGTATTCTGCTGTATTAGTTTGTGGTTCGTGTTAACAGCTCAAACAAATCTTTCTTTTTCTAGGTATCAAGCATCTTATTACTCTCTGAGGAAGAATACAGCGAAGAATTCAATTGTATCACCGATGTGTTAGCGAGACTTCAAAAGATTATTATCCGGAATAAGAAAACGATGGAAGAATTACAACAGGAGTTAAACGTGCATCGGAGTAGAGTGCATGAGCCAGCGTCACCCGCGGATACATTAAGCCAAAGTTGGGCAGGCCGTTCTTGGAATAGCAGCGTGGATATGCAAAGAGGTGTATGTCGTAATTGCAAGCAAATGAAATGGCAAGGCATGTTGATGGGCAGTTTCGATATGCTTGATTCAGTAAAACAAGATGAGGTGGAGAAATTTGTAGATAAATTGAGTGTAGATGAAGTAAAACATCGTAAGTCATTGAAAGATAGTTTAGAATTGGCTGATGATCAATTGGAACATCTGCAGCGACTTAGTCGACAGGAGTTTGGTTCATTAGAGATATTGGACGAAGACTTCGTAGAAACGAATGACAACATTTGTGATGTATTAGATGATCAAAGTGCGATGGATTCCTCTGGTTTGGCGAAGGAGAGTATTAGCTTGGATAGGATTGATGGTAGTAACTCAGTTGATAGCGTAGATGGTTTGCAAAGAGAACTAGAAGATTCTGCTGGTGCAGCAAGAAAGGGGGAAAACTTGTTGGACAATACGGGACAGACTTCTCAAGGTGAATGGGCTAAGGAATGTGACAGTAAAAGTTGGAAAAAAGTTCATGTTAGTCCACGAGTATTGAACCAGTATTCCATATTCGCCGAGCCTGATGTTGAAGTAGCACTTGATAGTGATTTTGATTATATTGAGAGTGGAGGGAGTGGAAGTAATGCAGAAGGGTTGAGATTACAAGATAAGATTTCTGACGAGATTCTGGATATGGATGGGCAGTGGTTGATAGAAAAGGATAATGATGTACATGATGAAGATCAAGATAGAGTACAGGTAGTGAACCTCTACAGATCCCTCATTGTTCAAACTGATCCTCAACATCAAATGGAGCTTGTTGATGATATGAGTTGCGAAGGCGAATATGAGCATCAAAATGACAAAGTTAATGAATGTAAGGATAAAATTCTTCCATTCGAAGGTAAATCTGGTGATAACAGGGAAATGGGCCCATCTTCAGTTCCTCGAAATGATCATTTTGAAGTTCCGAAAATTTTTGTCGAAAAAGACTTTAATGAAAATTTTATTCAAACACAAAAACAAATAGTCTCAGACAAAGAAACGTACGACAGTGCTGAGTATTTCCCGAAGATAGCAACAAAATATGATAATATGGAGACTCCCGAGACAAAATATGAAGAACTGCAGGAAAACGCAAAACATTCAACAAGATTTCCTCTTGGTGAAGCTGAGAATCGAACTCCATCTCAAAATAACATCTTAGAATTCTGGACAATCAGCTCAGATCCAACGAATTCCATAGTCGAATTTGCCGCAAATTTCGGAGAGGAGAAACCGCCAAACACAGCATGTATACATTGCTCTACTTTTTTTGAGAAAAATCTGCAGAATTTTAAAACTATGCTGACAGAAAGCATTGCTAAACAAAATACTGGGACAGAACATAAAATTCTTGCTGAATTACAAGAATGTAAAACAGATTTACGTAAAATGCAGAAAGATCACGAGAATTTGGAAAATCTTTGTGAAGATTATCGGAGCTATGTCGATGAGTATTCTGAGAACTTAAAACGTAAAAACGAAGAATTCCGAAAATTGAAACTAAGTCATAGAATTATGGAAACTGAAATAGAATGGCTTCGAGAAGCTCTTGGAATTACTAGAAATTATGAAAAACTTTGAAACAGAAGATTTCTTTGTATTTGTCATGTATAATAGAAATAAAAGCATATTGCTATAGATATTAATTAAAGAATCTTTTGTTGTGTTTTACATTATATACAAGTGAAGGATGAACTGCCTTTATAAAGAAACCTTCGTGTAACAAAAATTAGTTGACCGTAGTGAAACACACTCATAATAATAGTAAAACCTTGTCCTCCAAAACTTTAAATGCAACGAAACTTACTGTTATAGTCTTATTGAAGTGACGTTAATCAAAACTTTTTGTTATCAGCAAAAATAGCAGCTGTATACATTTTCTATTAGCGGGACACTGGCGTAACTCACAACATATTTATTATATTAAACATAAACCTACTTTTTCTTGAACTTTTTTCACAATTCTTTGATTCATTCTTGTAATTCAAATGATGACAAGTAGGTGAGTAATGTATAGTTTTATTATATAGGTGACTTAGCTATTGAATTGATTTACGAAGAAAAGCAATCTTGTACCGACAGACGTAGTCGAATCTAAAGCTCCCTAATATCTCGTTGTCAAACTTCAAGCTCCTTAAAAACATGCATTAATATCTCGTAATCGTACTCGCATAGTAAAATTTAAGTTTTTTAATATCTTCGCTTGTATAAACAATCAAATCCAAATGAATCGGAAGCTGCCTGGGTTATATAGATTGACAAGCTACTTTTATTATGATATTCCTGCAATACAGCTACAGGTATCTGAGCTGTCAGGCTACGCATATCTTGTGCTGGTAGATACATCAACGGGTATTTAACCTTAGTACTGTCATATATGGCTTGGAACTGCAAACTTAGACAACTATCAGCTTTCCTAATCGACGCTAAGTAAAAACAATCCAGAATCATTCACTGCAAACGCTTTGTGTTAGACTCGAAATATCTTAGAATATTTTGCAAGATACACATTTCGAGTTTTCTTACCTGGCTGGGGAGATTGACAGCAGCTATACGTTGCAAAAACAACGACGCTATACTTAGAATGACGTTTTGTTCTGCTTGAGTATTAATGAGGATTCTTTGTTTTTGAACCTCGTAAGTCGCGTTTGTTTGCGCTTGCTGTGTCACGATTCTTGAAAAGGAAGGTATTGCATGGTGTAGAGTTTATGTAAAAGTATAGGTATGGAAGAGTTTGGTGGAGCGACTAGCTCTGGTGCTGTATCTGAGCTTGAGGTGTTGGAAATGCAAGCGACTCTTGAAGGAAAGGTAAGATAAGTTCCTATAAATACCATCCAGTCACTTTCTCGTGTGTACCACAAAAATGTGTCAATTACTTTCTTGACAAGAAATATTGCTTCAATGCTATATTTAGTCATATCTGTGACAACTAGCTCGTGTATTTGGCCGAGTATTTGGCTGCCTGGAAAAGATCGTTCCTCGCACGTACACATGAGCAAGTGACGCTGATAAGCAACCATTTAAGTTTTTCTCTGTTTCTTGCTGATTCTATGTTGTTTTTTCAGGACACCTTTATCCGTCAGTTGCGGGAGGAATTAAGAAGTAACGAAGATGTAGTTAAGAGTAAATCAAGTTCTGCAAGATTTGAAAATGGTAAAATGGTGACCGAATTTGAAGATAAACTTCGTGACAAAGACATCGAGCTTGGCCGCTTTCAAGAGGAATTGGATGCTTCAAGAAGATCCTTAGAACATATTGAAAGGTGAAAGATAAAAACAACAAAGTAGGGAACGCTTATGGCATTTTGCCACCCGTTGAGAAATGAATAGTTATCCCATTTATTGCGGGTGAATGTGTCACGAATAACCACCATACAGGCTAAAAATATCATTCATGCTTTCCAGGCAATACTCTGAGATGAAAGACTCTGCGAACACGAAAGATTCCTTGGTGCAAAAACTTCGTCAAGAGAACGACTTGATGGCGGAAAGACTGGACCAAGCTCACGAAGAAAAGGCAAGCACTGCTGAGAAATTAACCTCAGTGCAGAGCGATATGTCTTCATTAGCTGTTGAAAGAGACTGGCTGAGATCACAGTTAAACATTGCTGAACGATTCTTGAAAGAATTTGGCTCTGATGGTACCGGTAAAAGTTCGTTGAAGATGCGTTCAAGGAATGAAACTTTACAAGAGTTGGTACAATTGACCTCAGAGTATGAATCTCTTCTGAAGTCCTCTGAAAGCGAAGCCCCAGCTGTACATAGTGGTGCTATCGAAACTGATTTACGAAATACAAATCCGAGAGACGATAAATTTATTAGAGATATGAACAAACGCATGGATAATATTGAGAAGAGAGTAAAAGAAATTGTGATCACTGAGCAATATGCGATCAAAGCTGAAAAAGAAAATCTCATTCGAGAGTTTCAAAGTCTTCACAAGGCCCTAGCTCAGGTAATTGGGTATACTAGATAACCTTTTAAATAGTTCTTCCTAGAGATCTAGCAGGAATTATCTCGTATTGATCTATTGTTGCTGCCGGAGTAACCTAAACTAAACTAAGTATATTTATATTGAATAACTTCTCTTCCTAGCATCAACGTTTGCACGACTCGTATGCCAAGGATTTGGAAGCAAAAGATAAGTTGATTAGGAGACTAAAGTCAATCAAAGAATCTCTGGAAAGGGAGGTAGATGGTTTAAGACAAGAATTACTGAAGGCAAAGGAAGACAGTGATCGTCAAGTGAAGGAAAAACATGCAGATAACATGAAGTTCATCTCTACGAAGAGCAGAGTAAGCTGACATTGCATCAATAAAATTGACTTTAAAATGATTAAACTGGTGGAACATTGCGAATGCTTAACTTTACGTTTTTCTGCCAGATCTCGAAGTTGGAAGCTGAATTGGCAAACGAGAGAAGACAAAAAGATTTCTTGGCTGCTAAGATATCTCAGCTCGAATCTTACTCTGCTCAGGACAAGGATCAAGTCATATCTCGTTTGGAAACACAACTTAACGAACACCGCACGCTTGTGGAACGATATGAGCACGAAAACGTTTCCAAAGAGAACGTTATCTCACAGATGCGCACAAAATTGACAAACGTTGAAACGGAACTATTGAAGGTCCGTGAAAATACGAAGGTAAGGCTTTTATTTTGCAGTCATGCGAGTACTCAGATTTCCTCTTTTGATAGATCTACGACCACACTTCCATTCCATTTGGACAATCCCAATGTATTTCTTTTTATTTAAAAGGTTTTGGTATCCAATGTGGATACCAAGGAACATCTGGCATTGAAGAGGGATCTTGATAGAGCTAGTGCAAAGATTAGAGAATTAGAAGAAAGTCAAAAAGTTTTGAGAGACGAAAAAGCTTGCTTGGAGCAAGAACTTGGAGCGATGGAAGAGAAATATCGCCATCTTGAGAGCTCTGACCGGAGCAAGACGTTGAAGCTGTCAGAACTTGAAGAATCATCTAAAGTCATAAGTGCTGAAGTCGCGAAGGTATAGTTGCTTATAATATCCTCCTACGAAAATGCTGAATCAATGAGAGATAATTTTTACTGAATAGAGCTGATAGAGCTGTCCAGTATTGGCATACTTTGTTTGGTTTACGAGTTTTGTATGCTGTATATTTTAGGTTAGCGCCGCGCATCAAAGTTTAAAGAAACAAAAATCTAAGACGGATCAAGAGCTGGTGACGGCCAACATGAAACTGACTCAGTTGAAAACAGCTTACGATGCTTTGAAGGAGGACGAGAAAGAATCAAAACATAAAGTCTTAAGTTTGCAAAAGGAACTGACTTCAGTTGCACTCACGAAAGAAAGACTTGATAAAGAGCGCGCCAAGACACAACAACATCTTCAAGAAACACAGGCCAGGCTCGTGAAAGCTGAAACACAGTTGAAGAGATTCTCTAGGTACATTTATAGTAATTGGAGATATATTTTGAAAACATGGCTACAGTCTTAATTTTGTTCAATCTTGTTGTTCATATTTATACAAACTTAGCAAGGCATTTCGGCATGAAATTTCAACTCATTATAGCTTATTACTTTCATCTAGGGAGAAGACTGATCTCATGAGACAACTTGAAGAGACTGAAACGCGATTAAGGGATTCTAATGCAGCAATTGACCGCCTTAATGACCTACTTACTGACTACAAGAGAGCGACCCACCTTGCAAAATCTGAATTATCAAGAAGAGATAAGGCAATGAAAGCCTTGAAGACCGATCTAATTGCTCAGAAGACTGAGTACGAGAATGTTCTTCGTCAATACAACTCACTAATGGCGGAACTTCATGTAAAAGATCGTGAAAAAGTAAAGGTGGAAAGTGGTTTGATATCGTTGGAGAAAAAGCTTTCAGAATCGGAAACTTTAAATCTACGGGCTAGAAACACCCAAGTTCGTTTTGAAGAAGAAAATGAGAGATTGAAACATGATATAACTGATTACAAAACAAAGTTAGGTGTACTGCAACAAGAGAGCAAGAACTTAAAAGATGAAGCTTTAGAACAGAGAAAATTTGCCGGTAAACTAACCGCTGATTTGGAGAAATTGAATGAAGAGATGAAATTAAAGGTCAAAGAAGTGGAAGCATTGAAAAGGTAAGAGCATTTTTGATCAGATGCCTTTTTTCGTCAGAAAATTAATGCAGTTTATTAATAGATCAGTGGAGCAGCTTGAAAGCGAGAAACGCAATGACAACAAGAAGGAAATTTCCTTGAAAGAAGAACTGAGGAATGCAAGGAAATTCAAGGAGGAAGTGAATAATTCCAATAGGACTATCGAAGAACTGAGAAGGAAAATCGAACAGTTAACAGAGGAACTGAAAAAGAAAACAGATACAGTGGAAGCACTTCAAGAAGAAAAAACTATCCTTCAGTTTGACTTGGATAGCAAGATTCGTGATCGAAACTGGCGATCTGATGATGACAATAAAGACATAGAGATACAGAAGCGAGACTTGGAGTTGGCCGAGATGAAGAAACACTTGGTTAAAATCGAAGTTCAAGCTCGGAAAGGATCACATCAGGTGGTTGAATATAAGAAAGAGATTGCTACACTTCAGCTGAAAATTAAAGAATTAGAAAGAATTGGTTCAAATTATCGACAGAAAGAAAACAAAATGACAAAAGGTATAAGTATTGTTTAATATCAGTTTATGGTTCCTTCCGTAGTAACACTGGGTCAACAAGAGATCTTACTAGATCTTCAAGGAACAGTCTAACCTTAGTTTATCTTGTTTACTAGCTATAGCAATATTGGAAGAAGAAGTGAACAAGCGTGATACTCGCATAGCAAACCTGGAGAGCGAAAAGTTACGAAGTGAAGAGCTGTTGCGCGTAGCTGCCACGAAATTGCTAGAGCTACAAGAGCAGTGGACAGAAGCGAGAAAAACGATCGCAGAATTGGAAGCATCAGTGGAAAAGATGAAGGGAAATTTTTCTGATTCTGAAGTGAAGTTCTCTAGAGAGCGCAAGAAGCTTGAAGCGGACATCGCCAACCTGAATGTACAACGTGATATGTTACAAGGACAACTGAAAGAAACTAGGATGGACTTAAGTGAAAGACTAGATGAAGTGAAAGGCTTGCAGAAAGTGGTAAAAGATGATAAAATTGAACAAGAAAATCTCGAAAACGACTTGAAGAAACTACAAAACACCATCACAAGATTGAACGAGACTCGACAAGAGAATGATAATGAATTGAACGAACTACAAAAAGAAGTTTGTGAGTGCCAGTTGAAGTTAGAAGCAAAAGATTGGCGTATCTCAAATCTTGAAGGAGACCTTCAGTTGCATGTCACGAAACAAAATGAATGGGAAGCGACATGTGCACAACTTGAAGCAGAGAAATCAGCATTGCTGGAGTCCCAAAGCGACGCTGAATCAAAGTCTGCTGAAATGAAAGCTAAGTATGAAGAAATAGAGAAGATTCTTAAGAAAGATTGCCAAAAACAGAGTCTGAAAGTGACAAGTCTTGAAGTACAGCTTGAACACAAGGAGAAATTGAAAAACGGTCTCAAGAAAGAACTACATGATGCGAAGGAAGCTTTACGAAGTTGTAAACACGAGTTCTCTGAGCTGCAGAAAGATTACATTGATCATCAGAAGTATTGCGAAGGATTCCGTCAAGAGGTAGCTGCTTCTATATTGAACCCCTATGACTCTCTTCTTCCTTGCCCCGAATTTTTGTGCAAGTACTCAGTTATTCATAGTGCGTTTCTTGTTTGTGTCTGCAACAGCAAGGCCATTCTTGTACAGGAAGAACAATTCAGTATGAATACAGGTCATTTTATTTTAACATTTCCTTTTTTCAGGTGGTAATAAAAAGTGCGACCATTGAACGACTTGAGTCCGCAGCGCAAGAACTCGAGGTAAAAATCGAGACTCTTGCCGACGAGCTCTCACAAAACGAGACGGCTGGAGAGTTGCTGAAGAAAGAGAAAAGTACCGTTGACAAAGAACTACGTGGCGCTGAGTCAAGAATTAACGAACTAGAAGCTTTTATCACAAACATGCAGAACGATAAAGACAAGATTTTGAAAGAACACGAAGCTTGTTTAACTCAGTTGAGCGATGCAGGTATAAATTATTCATTGCCATCAGCTTTTTTTGAAGCTTAGTTCCTACGCAAGAAAATTTTCAGCAGGATAGAAACGAGTACGAAAATTTTTCCTCTTGTGTGCTCTTGGTCAGAGCTTTTGATTTCAACACGAAGAAAAGTTTCCTGTCTGTGCCAATTCTGCATCTAATTTTCTTTAGATGACACTACCGCAAAAACATTGACTTTCCTGGGAAAGTTTGCTATTGTTGGCAAAGATTTAGTGTAGAGTTTTCTTATACTCCAGGTCGCAGTAATCATTCTGCCAAAGAAAAGATCTTGGATTTAGAAGCAAAGTGTGAACAAGCTCATGAAAGGATTCTCGATCTTGAAGCACAGCTGGAAATTGCTCAAGCAAAGCTGAGTAGTTTGGAGAAACTATTGGGAGAAAATGCTGAAGAAATTTCAAAATTAGAAAAAGATCTTTCTTTAGCGAAAAGCAATGTTGTTGAGCTGAAATCTATCTGTGAAATATCGGAACGAGAGAAGTGCAATTTGAAAAAACAACTAGAACACGCTGAGAAGCAACTGTCAGAAATGAAAAATTCCAGGTATTAAAAAAGCAGGTTTCTGTAAGAAGCCTAAAAGATTATTGTGTCTTAATGATGAGTTGTTGCTGTCTTTCGCTAGAAAAAACTACGAAGATGAAAACGATCGTCTCGTCCAAGAAATTAAAGACACTCGTAGCGAAGTTGTTAAACTAGAAAGTATGCTGATGAATGTCACGCGGGAGAAGAACGCTCTTAAAGAGCAGCTTGAAGAATTCAAAGAAAAATTACTGAAAACCAAAGAAGAGAATACAGTTCTTGAAAGAAATTACTCGGAGAATCTACGAGTTTTGGATAAACTTAAAACGAACGAACGCTTGGCTGAGAAGACTAAGAATGAGCTTCGTGATAAGATCGCGCAACTAGAAGACGACCTGGAAATGAGGTCACTAGATAATACCAAATATCAGAATGAGTTGGCACGTATGCAGGAAGAGAAGAAGTTCCTTCATGATGAGTCGCTGATGTTGCAGCAGAAAATACGAGAATTTGAAGTGAATAGCTCTTTACTTGAAAAGGTTTGTGTGAAAATATGCTTCTATAACTAGCTGCGAATTATAGTAGAAAGAAGTCTTCACCATGCCCGTGAAGATAGAGCAAAGACTTTGGTTTGATTTCCAATCATGTCTTTTTCTGTGACAGCATTAACTTATTGGTTGGTTCGTGTGTTTTTGACGTCTGTATAATCATTATGATCATTTGTAGGATAATGTAAAGTTGAAAGAAGAAGTGAACTCGCTCTATCAGCGAGTCTCTGAGCTTGAGGGAAACTGCCGTACAATGAAAGAAGAAAATATCTTACTGCAGAAAGATCTTACTTCGTCAAGAGAACGAAACGAAATACTAGAAGGTAAATACAGTTACTTTAGTAGTAGGAAATGTAAGAAGATGAACGTTATTTGTCTTGAAAGCTAACTGAAGTTTTTCAATCAGGTGAACTGCAAGATTTGAAAAAAAAATCGTCGCTGCTTACCTATGAATTAGATGAAAAGAATGATAGTTACATTCGTGTCAGCAGCGAGTTGGTCATTGTGAAATGTACAGTCGAAGAACTGCAGAGCGCCTTGCAAGATTACGAGCGCGATGCTAACGAGAAAGAAGGTCTCTTAAAGACTCTTCAACGTGAAAAATCTGAAGTTAAAACGCTATTGAATGCGGCTCACGATGAAATAAAAAAAACAAAATCAGAGCTGGAGAAATTGAATCATAACCGCGAACAACTTGAACAAAATAAAGTCCAATTAGAAGATAGCGAGAACGAGGTGAATAGACTGAAGACCGAGTTGACGAAACTTGAGTCGGAACTATCGGCCTTTCGCGATGATAGGTCGACAAAAGAACGGGAGTTTACGAAGGTATGGCATTTAGAATTGTAAAGGACATAGTTTTGTCAGTTGTAGATTGTTTTTCTTGGAGATACAGTAATAGCGATCTCTTATTGATCCATTGTTACTACAAGAAGAAACGTAAACATTCGTTTACTCAAGTACGTCTCACAACAACTTGACACAATTATTTATTTTAAGGTGAATCAAAAACTACAACGCATCGAGGAGGAACTAAGCATTGCTCTACAACAGAAGAAACAAAGTGATAAATCTTCGTCTGACTTTGAAAAACTTTTAAAATGTCGAAACTCGGAAATATCTTTCTTAAAGACCAAAATACAAGACCTTGAACAAACTCAATCAAACTTGAAAGAAAAGCAGAAAGATTTGCAACAAGAATGTCTGATTGAGAAGAGCAAATATTCAAAACTTGAAGCTCACTATGAAACCGTACAAGAACAAAAAGTTCTTGCTGAGCGAGGGAGAGATGATGTTAAACAAAAAGTCGAAGAGCTACGATTGTCTTTGAATGACGCAGGTTAAGAAATACTGGTTTTTATGCATAACTCACCCAAATATAAAAAAAATTGTTTTATTAAATTGTATAAAAGGACCGTGAATTCTACTCTCTCACACTATCTCTCTTATTCAACAGAGCAAGAACTTGATAGTGTGCGAGTTGAGTTGTCCTTGACTAAAAAGACAATATCAAACTTATCAAGAGATGACCACAACAGTGTTGCTGACCAGAGTGATGAAGTTAAGAGACTGCAGGCGCAAGTGTTGGATTTGCAAGGAGTACTAGAACGAACCAATAAGAAAGCAGAAGAGCAGGAAGTGATGTCAGAACAACACGAGAAAGAAATAGAGCAGCGAGTTAAAGAATTAGAAAAGATGCGTGAAGAAAAAGATGATTTGAAAGGAGAAAATAGCAAGTTACGTCAAGAAGTACGCTTTCATTATGCAGGACCTATTTCCACTCCTTGCACGAACCAACTCTCAGCTCGCAGCAAGTGCTTGCAACTAGTTAAAATAAACTATCGAGAATTTTGATTGGATGAAAAAAACTCGCAGCGAGCTTCCGAGTTAGTTTTGCGATGAGTGGAAATGAGCCTCAATTTAATTACTTTGATTCTTAGTAAATCTATCGGGTTTAGATTGTTTTTAGTGATCTAGTGACATTTATCAGCTTAATCTCGTATATCCAACTTTCTCTAGATGACTGTCATCCAGCTTTCAGCAAATACAGTCCAGACTCGACTTGACAAACGTGAACAGGAGAGTTTAAACAATATGAAACGTCTGTCCGAATACGAATTGGAACTTGGAGCTTTGAAAGATGAAAACAACGATCTTACCAACGAGGCTGTCAAGTATGCACAAGATTTGGCCGACAGCGATGTAGAACTTCAGAAAGTTAAGAGACAAAGTGCATCTACTCAAGTCGAACTGGAAGAGCTCTCTAAAAAGTAATATAATATTTATGTATAGATTTTATTCTCTCAATGCAACAGTTTGATGTAACTAACTTGATGCTTCTAGAGCGGCAAAAAGCAAAGATGAAATCTCAAGCTTGCAAAGACTTCTCGCTGAGAAAGATAATATAATCGAATTACAACGAATGGAGCTATTTGAAAAAGATTCAGACATTGAAACTTTGAAGACTGCGAAGACGATTCTTGGAAAGGATGTCAGTTCTACAAAAGAGCAGCTAATGGTGCACAAAGAGAAGGTAGGCTTCATCGTAGATAAAGATAATTCCCGGACGATAGCAAATAGCGGGTCAACTTACAGTTGCTATGAGAAAATAATGGAAATTGTTTTCAATCTTTGTCTTGTATGTAGTGAAAAACACATAAACAAGTGAGAGTGAGTTTGATTAGCTTGCTTTTGTGAGGGTATGAATTTATGAATTGACCGCGATTAGCTACCCGGTTGGACTTACTAAAACTTAGCTACCACGAAGGGCAGCTTAAAATGCAAAAGTTTGTTTTTTCGAAGGTTCAATTTCTTGAACGTGAGCAGTACTCACATAGCATGCTTGTGCATGACAAAGAGGCGAAGATATCTGAGCTAGAGTACTCACTACAGATGATGAAAGAAGAGAATGATCGTCTTCAACAAGAAATTCTGAATCTAAAAGCTTTAGTGAGCGAACTACGAGGCAAGAATCAGAAAATACAACAAGAATTCGAAGGATCTCAACAAGAGATTATAATTGTGCAACAGAAGTTGGTGAAGATTGAGACGAAATATGAAAATCTTGAAGAAATTAGAAATAGACAGGTAAAAAAACCTATAGGTTGAACTAACACTGGATCAAAAAGAGATAAGCCGTTGTGAATCTCCAGGGAAAGCAGCTACCACAGTGCCGTCTAGTTTAAATCCAATTTGTTTTCTTCCTAGATTAAAGAATTAAATGAACTGAAACAGCAAAATTCCGAAATCAAATCTCTCGTCGACTCACTTGAGAAGGAAAAGTCAAAGCTCAGTAAAGAAATTAGTGATGTACGAACTCAAAACGAACAGATAAAGGAACTGTTAGACTCAACTCTGAAAGAAAAATCAAAATGCAGCGAAGAGCAAGACTTGTTCGGTAGGAAATTTGTCGAACTGAAAAGTAACTTTGAGAGAGTATCTAGAGAACGGCAAGAATTTGAATGGATGTATTTGGAAATTCAAGAAAAATACTCGATCCTCGAGAAGGATTTGATGAGCTCGAGGAAGGAGAAAGATGCTGTTGATAAAGAGGTTCTCAATTTGCGAAATAAGATCACTGAATTACAGTTGTATCTTAAAGATAGTGAGAATAGAGAAAGATCGAGTATGGATGAGTTGACAAGTGTTCGTCAGCATCTAGCAAGAGTGCAAAGAGAGTTAGCGCTGCTTCGTAATAAAGCCACACGTCTTGAAATGACTTTGAAGAGCAGTAATGATCGTTCACAACAACTTTCAGATGCGACAGTCATCGCTGAGAAACAAAGTACGAAACTTTATCAAGTAAGAGTCTTCGCTTTTGTTTTGAGTTATGAGCAAGTATAGCGATTATTTACAGACGTTCTAGTTTACTCCTGTAGTAGCACTGAAGCCATCTCTTTCTGGACCTCTGAAAAGAACAGTATATTACTGACAAATCATATTGATATAAAGGATACTGATATACTTCAAATATATTTTTAGGTTATCGATGGTAATCGCGAAGAAATGGAAAAACAGAGACAAGAGTTGACAGAATGTTATAAAAAGATCTCAGAACTTGAGACAACTTTTGAGTCGTACATCAGCGCAAAGAATGAACTTCAGAAAGAACTTATGCTTGCTAACGAGAAATGTGCGAATATGGAAGATGGAGTGCAGGAAATCTTAAAGACCTTGGCCCAAGTTAACGGACAACTTGAGGAATCACAAAGTAGAAATGAACGATATAGAACTCAGGTTTGAATCGTTGTTTATACTTACTGTAACAATAGCTACTGCGCTTGCTTAATTACGTATGTCTTTTGTTTTGCTTAGGTTCAGCATCTACAAGAACATATTCTTGAAAAGCAACGTTCATACGATAGTGTGTTTACAGAAAAGACTGAGCTACTTAGCAAAGTTGAAACACTGGAAGAAGAAATTGTGAAATATGAGAGAGAAGTCAGCATACTAAAATATGAGGTAACTTTATGTTCCCTCTGTATTTAAATGCGATAGAACTATTTAGTATAACCTCTGCTCTCAATTCCAGGTCTCTGCCACGAAAGTTGACTACGAGTACTTGCTAACAGAGAAAACTACTTTGGAAGAAACTGTTATTCGTTTGAATCTAGTTGTCAAGGACCATGAAAATGAAAAAGAAGAAATTCGGAAAGAAAATGCTCAACTGAGCAAAGATATCAGCACAGTTAAGAATGACTTAGCCACACTTCAAACATCACTCGAGCTACAATGCATCACTCAAGCTACAATGGAAGAAATCTCCAGCTCAAGAAACAACGAAATGGATCTTACTACTATGATAGAACTACAGGAACTCAAGCTAGAACGGTCAAGAATGCAAACAGAGTTAGCTGCACTAAAACAACAACTTCGAGAACTCGAGCAACTCAAAACTAATCGAAGCGAACTGGAGACGGAACTTTCTAAGAGTAGTGCGAAGATTTCCGACTTGGAGTCAAGTTTGAGCGACGCCGAACGGGAGAAGAACATTGCTTTGAACAATTTAGAACAAAGTAATATGAAGACCCAAGAATACGAAAGTGCAATTGGCGCGCTTCAAGAGGACTGTGCTCTAGTTAAGGAAGAGCTGTTCGCAGCGGAAAAACGTATTTCAGAACTGGAAGCATTATTGGAAATTTCTAGTAATCGAGTTGCTGAGTCAGAACAAGATCTTGATTCCGCCAGAGAGCGAAATATTGCTCTGGAGACTGGATACAACCGTCTTCAGGAGATCGAGTGCGGTCTTCGGGAAGAGATCGTAAGCTTACACAAAAGAGCAATGGTTTCCGAGAAGGATTTGGCTGAAAAAAGAAATCAGATTGAACGGTTGGAAAGCAATCATGACGAGGATGTTGCTCAGCATGAGAAATTGAAAAAAGAATATGATGAAGTCTCTAGAGAGTTGGCCGAGATGAAATCTACTAAGAACCTGGACGCTAATAAAGTAGGTAGAACGATATAGCATTCCCCTGCCTGATACATTAGAATCGGCAGATAAAAAATTTATTAACTAATGTCTTAATTCATTTCAAGGTTGATCAGCTTCAACTAAGTTTAACTTCGATGGAAGAAAAAACAATGGAGAAAGATCAAGAAGTGAAGGAGCTACAAATAGAAAACACTGAGAAACAGTTCGAAGTTGACAGAATGAAAGCGAATATATCTCAACTGCAGCTAGAAATCGCGAATATATCACAAGAGAAAACAAATTTAGGCGCTCAACTTGATGAAATTCGCAGAAAATATCAACAAGACATTTCTGTGTATTCCAACAAAGAAGTTGAACCCGAGGAAGTCATTACGAAGATCGAGACGTATAGGTTTGAGAGCTTGCTTTTTTACTGTAGATATTTGGCTACTGAATCACTGTTCTTCAGCAAGTGTAACTCGTTACAGGCGGAACAGTTACATACATTTCCAACTTTTTAGACTTGAAATAGTCGAGAATACCAAAACGATCGAGTCAGCGCGAAGCGAAAGGGATGCTCTTGAAAACAAGCTGCAAACAATGTCTCAGGATCTTGAAAAATTGCAAACTGAAGCAAAAACACTTCGTAAAACTAACGAAGAATCAAAACGAGTATTGTCCAACAATGAAGCAAAAATCAAGAATCTTGAGGAGGAATTGGAGTCCACACGGTTGGAAAATGATGAAATTCGACAGAAAATGATTGAAGCTCAGCAAAATGTTTGTAATCTCACTGAGTCGTCGTCTTCTGATGCTGAACAAGATGCTACAATGTAAAAGCCTGTTTACATGGGCGATTTTCGCTGCCATTTTTCTCGTGTTGAACGATGTGAAAGAGTGAATAACTGGCGAATACGCCTGGTCCAACAATTTTGCTAATTCACTCGCCAGTCTATCTGCTCGATCACATACGCTAAGAGGAGCGAAATGGCAGCAAAAATCGCCCGTGTTCTGAACTCGTAACTTTTTTGTTTATGAACAGTTATCATATTTATTAAGGATAAAACAAGATACGAATGAACTACAGGAAAAGTTGATGGAACAAGAACGACGAGAAAGCAAAATGAAAAATGAGATACAAGTTTTGGAAAAGAAGTCAGATGAAGCACAAGAAAGGTACGAGACTACTTTGCAACAAAACAATGCACTTGAATCAGAATTACACGAACTGAAACGACAGATCACTCAAATGAAATATGAAATTGAGATGCTGGAAATTACTAAGAAAGAAAGCGAAGATTTGCAGAAAATTTTGAGCGCCGTAGAGCTGCAATACCACGATTTGTTGAGCAAGAATGAGAGAGAGAAAGGAGAGTACTCTATAGTCGAGAATTTGAATGAGACTTTGAAAGAAGAAAACATTCAACTGCAGGAAGATCTTCGCAAAGAGAGAAAAGAAAAAGCTATTATCGAGATTAAGGTTTGTGATTTTTTAGTCTGGGTTCTTTTTGCAAGGTCTGGTTTAGACTTTTAGTTTCAGGTACTCCAGTTTCCATCTGTCGTAACATTGGATCGATAAGAAATAACTCTTACTGGATCTCAAAAAAAGAACATGTTCGAACTGATAGAACTATCCAGTATTTCGTAACCAAATTTTACGTTTGTACAGATCACGGAAAAAGAAGCCGAATTAAATGAAGTCACTCTAAAGCTGGAAAATCTAACAGAAGAAATTGAAAAGAACAAAATGGAAGCTGGGAGGGGAAAAGGAGAACGAGAAGCGCTTGAAAAAGAAAATAGAAATTTGAAGACAGAGCTTCAAGAATTACGTGGAGAAGCAAGTGGAAACATAGAAAAAATAGATGAGTAAGAATTGGGGACGGGCATATGCTTTTGAAGTTGTTGGTGGGCGGCTTTAATCAACATGAAAACTGTTGTTTTTTCTTCTAGGCTAGAAAAGGCGAACAGCAAAGAGGCCCAGCAGCGCAAGTTAGTTGAATACGAACTAAAACATATGCTGGCGAAGTTCTCAGCTATGGAAGAAATCCATAGGAAATGTGAAGTGAAGAAATCATCGTCTCTGAGAAGTGAGATTATGGAAAGAAGAAATGACGGTGATGAAGGATATCTGACGATGGAGTTAGTTGTTGGGAAAGAGAAAGAACAAGTGCAGTATGAACTGGAAGAGGTGCGAGGACAACATTCGAAAGCTCCCGTATCTGAGACCTTGCTTGTCTCGCAGAGAGCTCCGAGAAGTCCTGGTAAGCAAATTTCGATGATGAGCTTCAACGTGGACGCCACGTATAACGCGACGCCTCTCGAAATGACGATCGCGCTTGATGAAGTGCAGAGCGAATACGAGATAGCTCATTTGGAAGCACAGCCCAGTGGCAAGCAAGAATAGAAACAAAGATTGGATAACATCAACACGTGATCAGTTAGAGATCTTCCAAACAACAACCAGTAAAGTGGCATAGTCCATTGAGATATTGCACTAGCTAGTGGCCATGCACATAAACTTTTTGCGCGGCGCAAGGTACATTTTAGAATTTTAATAATTCAAATATTATTTTATGCCACTTAAATTATTTAGCAGCCATGGCTCAAATATGTGTAGAACCCATCTGTTTTTCTGAGATTTCTCTAGATACTAGTTTTTCTGTACGGACGCTAAAACAGGAAGTAGAACAAAGCGCGCTGTTGGTCATGTTGAGAAATAATCGACTACGTCACTGTGACTACGTGCAATGCGTGCAACAATCACTGGACCCCCTGGGTCCTAGTACTTCTATTTATGGGCATAATGTCTGTTTTGTCACATGACAATTGTGTTTTAAACGACGAAGAGAAAGCAAGCTGATAACATAACTTCAAAGATGTTTTGTTTTTGTACCTAGTACGTATATTTTATGAATTTTTTGTACATACATAAGCGATGGGGTAGCTTGGTATATATTCTTGCTTTGTTAGCAGTTTGTGTAGTTATATTTTGTGTGCGTTTTGTGGTTTTTTTTGCGTTATTGTTTTCGTAGCTATATGCGAAAATGATACGACAATTTTCTTTGTATAATTAAAGTTTTGCTGTCTATTCGTGTGTGTTCTCACGCTCTTTCCCTCAGCACAGAAACGCAAAATGTTTAAGTATTTAGCTGTTCGTATATGCTTTAGTTGCTGTGAGCGACGTAACTTTTGGCAGCAAAATAGGCAAACTATAAACTTGTACAAACGGCTGTTGTTAGGTCAGACAAATGGACTTGCCTTCGGGGGGAAATTTTACGAGACAACAACGTGTTCTATTTTTTCTTCGTTTTCAGGGAAAACAGCTGGTGAAACTAAGCATTTTGACGTGAAGATAGCTGCTTGGCAACGATTTACAAAAACTCATAAGACATTTCAAAGTTATAGAGCGTGCTGAAACTCGTCAAGAATACGCAAGACTTTAATCAAAACTTAAGCATGGCTGACACGGAAATGAAAGCGAAGAACGAGTCATCTGAAGTTGAAGGAACGCCGAGAAAACGCAGTCGTTTTCGGTCTTCAGTGAGAAGTGTTTTTGGGCGAAGTAATAAAAGTAAAAATGAAGAAACAAGTAAAGTTTCAGGGAAAGAGCAGAGTACGTCACAATCTCGAAAAGCTAGTTCGGAGGCTGTTTCGGTTTGTCCTGTTTGCTATGTTGTGAAACCCCTATCATTATTCCCCGATATTTCAACTTGCGAGCACAGGACATGCGGGGATTGCTTACGGCAGTATATGACAATTGAAATCAATGAGTCGCGCGTTAATCTAACATGTCCTGAATGCTCCGAGAGATTTCACCCCAATGACATAAGATTTGTACTCAATGACGAGACACTGATGAACAAATACAGCGAATTTACTTTAAGACGAACGTTAGTCTCTGACCCAGATTGCAGATGGTGTCCTGCTCCAGATTGTGGATATGCCGTAATTGCGGCTGGTTGTGCAAGTTGTCCAAAACTAACTTGCGAGCGAGAAAAGTGTAAAACTGAATTCTGCTATCATTGCAAGCAAATTTGGCATCCAAATTTGACTTGCGATATGGCTAGGCAAAGACGTGCTTCAAATATTCGATCTTTGCCGATGAACGATGGTAAGAGTCTGTCTGGAGAAGACATGAAGCCATGTCCGAGATGTGGCGCATTCATAATCAAACTGGATGATGGTACATGTAACCATATGACATGTGCAGTCTGTGGTGCGGAGTTCTGTTGGTTATGTATGAAGGAGATCTCAGATTTACATTATTTGAGGTAAACTGTAGTTAGTCAACAGAATGAAAGTGTCTTGGGTATTATCTTTTAAGGTTTACTGTGGGTTTACTGCCTGAATAGGTTAGAAAATGTTTTTAACTGTTTTCAGTTGTGTCATTGTTTCAGATTTGTAACACCTGCCATACCAGATCTGCATTTAATTGTCCCATAATTATGCTAACAGATTCCAAATGCATTAATCTGTATGTGACTTGCAGGTGTTCAATATTCATTTAGTACTTCTTGTTAAAATTGCATCCTGTGCTCAAAATTCATCTACAGAGTTGTGTAATGCTTTAGAAATTTGCTCTTTCATGAAGGCCACACTTGATTGCATATAGCCTTCTAACACTTAAAATTATTATTCTCAATGATATATTATAGAAGCATTTATATAAATGCTTTGTTTTATATAAAAACAGAGATAGAATATGAATTTGGAATATGTTTGTAAACACTGAAGCAAGGCTAGGAGGGTGTTCTTGTTACAAGTAAAATCATCTGACATAGAAGAAATCAAAACACCAAAATGAGTGCATTCCATTGTTAATGATTACAATGCTGATGTAGTTAACAGTTAGTTCTGCTTTCAGTAGCAAACAGTTTATTCACCTTGGCAACATTCATTATTACTTTCTTATCTTCCACATAGGTCAATGTAGAAGCTAAAAAAAGCTGTTTAAATTTAGCTATAGTCACCTCCTGTCGAGATATATCATAGTTGATCTATGTAAATGAAATTTACTTGAATACATATTCCATTGATATTTCAGCCCTTCAGGTTGTACGTTTTGGGGAAAGAAGCCATGGAGTAGAAAAAAGAAGATCTTGTGGCAGATGGGCACATTAATTGGAGCCCCATTGGGAATTGCTTTAGCAGCTGGAGTTGTTCTTCCTGCCATGGTTATTGGGATACCAGTGTACGTTGGACGTCAGGTATGCTGTTTGATGTTAATTTTAACTACAGGGTCATTTTTCAAGGGCATCAGGGTTGATGTCAATGTTTTCCAACTTTCAGATGCATGAGAAGTACAACAGACCATATCACACAAAGAAGAAACGAAATTTTGCTATCGTTAGTGGTGTGTCTCTATCCATCCTTGTTTCCCCAATGCTTGCTGCTTTGACTGTGGGGGTTGGTGTTCCTATTGCCCTTGGGTACATCTACGGGGTAGTCCCCATCTCTTTGTGCCGCAGTGGCGGGTGTGCCTCAGTAACGACACTCAGGAATGGCCGAGGTGTTAACCTGGAGTTTGATTCAGATGCAGATATGGTGACAAATCCGAATGGGACTTCAACTGTTCCTGACGGAAGTTCAACTGCGGAAGATAATGCTGATGGTGTGGTCACTGTAGTGGCAACAGTCAATACCAGAGCACCAGGTTTGTGTTGTGTATAATAAACAAGTCTTTGTTGATATAGTTTATCAAAATAGCCCAATTCTCTTTTTGGCTAGACTCTGAAAGTGGGAAACAGCCAAGCGTGAGTTTAAGTCAAGAATGCTCTAGTCTGGCAAGCAGTAATATTGAACCAAGTGGCAAGGATGACACTGGATCCCTGATTCCCGGCCCACGTAGCTGTGCAGTCAGCATTGCTAGTAGCATTGAGAACCTAAATGCTAACTTGGACAACCCAAGTTCACTTGTTCCAAGTCCCTCACTGACCGGTGCGTTAGCAGAGTCTGCAGACCATGACCGAGCGAGCACCACAAGTAAGACATCCAGTCAATCGTCGTTGAAGAAAGTGGTACATCTCAAAGTGGCAAGTGATTCTTCTGGGGTGAATCCTGAGGAACCACAGCCTATTGCAGCTGAAGAATTGACTTAGTTTGATAATTGAGGAAACACACCTGTTGATTTCATCGACACACACCCCCTTGTTTCCTTCAGGGTAGTATTACACTTTTCGTGTTTTCGACTATGTGTGAGCACTTGGTTTTTGTCCTCAGGAGGGCTCGCTGGTTGTTGTGTCATTATTGATGCTAACAGAATTTGAAATTTAGTTAAATTTTCTATTCTGTCCTATGGTTGGAGTGAAAGCCAGGCTGTATTTACACTATTCCTTTTTGTGTCGACCACATTTATTTATATTGATTTAAATTTCTGTGATCAAGCAAAAAACGGTTCTGTGGAAAAATTTCCTGTAAATTAGTGTGTGAATTTGTACATAGATACTGAATCTCAGTTGTGTGATGTCAAGCTTTGATATTTTCTTGTTTATACGTAGTCAACACTTCTCTGGCCTTGTTGTTTCAAAGGCATTTTTGACAGTGTGTTTGATTTACATTTTGTTAAAGAGGTATAATCCTCTGAGTTTGACCACCATTTGGTAACTGGTAATTATACACCAGTGAAATGTATATAATCTGGAATGCTAACTCCATAAGAAAGCGCCTATGATTGGATGAAGCCAAGATGGCGGAA
>JAOBYK010439677.1:0-14537 GCA_025434845.1 Phenganax subtilis | reverse complement strand
TGAGCAAATCTGTCTTCTAAAATTGTAATAGACTGAGCATAATTTGACTCGGTTAGTGGTAGACCCTTAATTGATCTAGCAGCTTCTTCAGAGAGATGTGCTTTTAGGTAATTGAACTTTTGAATGTTACTCAGGGAGGGGTTGGTGTGTACCGCAGTTTTGAAGGTGTCCCAGAATGTCTGCCATGCTAGTAAATCTCCATTGAATGTTGGTATAGATAACTTGGGTAGGTGATGCATTTTCAAGCTGCTCGACTGTTGTGATGTATTGTGTATGGCGGGCTGTCCCCCCTGACTTTCAGTTGGTTGAGAAGGGGTTGTACTACTTAGGGTCGATGGAGTGGTTTGAGTAGATGCGATAAAAAGTTGAATTCGGTACCTTTTCTCCATAAGAGTGTCCAAGTATTCGTCTGCTTCCACGATTTCCGTTTCTAATTCTTGTTCACTGGTGATCTTGTTTGCGATTTCCTCGTCGATTTTCTTCAGATTGACTAATTTCGTCTCGAATGTTTGCAGTAAAACTTGTAGTTGATGAATGACATTTGTCGTAATCTCCCCTGTCATGAGGGTTTCTGCTTTGTTCCATGTCTTTGTAACTTGTGCTCGCTGAGCACGGCGCGTTATTTTTGCTCGTTTTAGGTCGTCCATATTCTACTGGTCACGGCACCAATGTCTCGATTGTGTATGTTAAGTATGATTGCTTGCGTTGTGATCTCTCCACGAACAATCGAGAACTTCGCGTAGGTTCTTTTAATGAAATATAGACGCGATAGACAACTCACATAACTTTAATGTTATCAAGTAAGTAAGTGAAAAACAACAACGTACATGAATCTCGTGATTCTCGTCAAACCTTTTTTTAGCTACAGTTTCTATAGTAACGCTGAACTTGTGTTAACTGTATTATTGCCTACTGAATTATTGTCTGTCGCTAGTCTGCGACAATAAGCTCCATTTTCTGATTTTCATGAGATTTCATAAGTTTTTTCACGTATGGTGCTGTATAGTTTAACCAGGTATCTGGATCTATATACTTTTCTTCACATTCTATCACAAAAGTTTTTAATCGACCTTTCACAGCAGTATCTAATAATTTTACAACTTCTTTTTCCTGTTCTTGTTTATACATTTTTCTAATTTTATTCTTCATTTGAATATAAGTGTTGGAAGCTTTTGTTTTAATAGGTTCTGGAACAAAGTCTACAAGCCAATCATAAAATTTGTTCAATTTTGTCTTTATAACCTGCTTTTTTGTTCTTGGAGGAGGTATAGGTTTTGGAGGTATATATTTTGTAGGTTTCAAAGGTTCAACGCCAATGTCTTTTATAGGCTTATCAAGTAGGTGTGTCATTCTTGTACAAGGTTTTGGAGTTGGCTTCTCAAGTTTTGGAGTATGTTTTCTATATTTATCTATATATCTATTTATATAACTATTAACTAAATCTATGGTGTCATCATCATAATTTTCTTTGTTTAATGTATTTTCTAATGTGTCAAGATACTTGTTGATATTTTTTGTACCCCATCTTTTTACTTTTCCATCTAATTTATTAAGTTCTCTAGTTACCTTTATAGGTAAATTATCACTTGGAGCAGGAACAGGCTTTTGAATAGGTTTTGTTCTAGGAGCAGGAACAGGTTTTGTATCAGACAAAATATACTCTTGACCACCTGGTTTTAGTTTGAAACTTCCTTTAGGTCTACCTACATTTTTTCTACTAGTTTGTATTTGTCTAAATCTATCTAGTGCTTGTTTTGGTAATGTATCAGGTCCGACTGATTTTAAAGCGTCAGCTTTAGACTCATTAACATAGTGAAAATTTGACCTTCATTTGTAAATCCTGGTAAATCTTGAGGTTTATAGTAATCCTCTTCTGAAGGCTTTCCAGATTCTCTCCCTGTAAAAGTTTCATTACCTCTTATTACCTCACGTTTTGGTTTGGGAATTTCCCACATAATAGGCTTCTTTACTTCTTCAGCGGCGATAGTCTTCTCTACATGTTTAGGTCTTTTTAAAGTGGATTTTAAGTTTACTTTAGGATATAATTTAGATCTCTAAAAAGCAGTCTTATTAGGATTATTATATAGTTTAGCTTTCCTAAATATGCTGGGTTCTTTATATATTGGAAGACCTCCATACTTTTTTCTTGTTGTTGTTGGTTGGTTTTGTTGAGACATTTTATTCTCACTATATAGCGTCAAATTATTTTGCGCAGTCATGCGACTAATATGCAAACTAGATTGAACCGATTCATCTCGTTTTGGTTTGTGTTTATGCTTACTTAAGTATTCTATCTCATCCTTACTTTTCTTTAAGCCATGTTCTTCAAACATGTCTTTTCGACTTTGTTCTATGTCTTTGTTGTCATCACCTTGCTATTTATTTGGTCCATATTTCTTTAAATATTGTAACTCTCTCTCTTCTCTCGTTATATCAGGATCCTCATCATCAATGATAGTATTTTTAGTTAAATAATTCTTCATTCTTTCTAATATCTCATTATTATTTTTGTTTTGGTTTTGTTGAGACATTTTATTCTCTACTGTATAGCGTCGAATATTATTGTGCAGTCATGCGAGCAATATGCAAATTAGATTATGTGTGTTTTATATCAACATATATGTATGAATCCCTCTCAAATTTCTAGCAGAGAAATACCTCCTCAATAAGGCCCTTTTGTCTTAGAATCCTACTAATTCAAAAATATTGACTTCAAAAAACATCCAAAAAACTTTAACCAACCATAACTTAGAATCTAAGAACAAGTTTAGTCATGTCTGGGCATGTTTGAACATGTTTAGTATAAATTAGTACTACGTTTGTGCACGGATTTCAAAATTGATAAAAATTTTGATTGACAGGTTTTAGCTCATTTGCATAAAAGTGGGCGGAGTCAAAATGCTCCAGAATCCCCCTTTTCACACTACTAAATATAGTACGAAATTGTATAACTACACTAGAAACAAAATTTATTACATGTCAATAATAAAACAGACTGTAATTCTCCTGTCAACAATTCTTGCTTTAAGATTGTTTTTTAAAGGAAACATTGATAAGTATTATTTCAGATTTGGATTCTACGATGGTGAGTTCTCCTTAGGTTGGAGACTTCTTTATCAAGGATTCAAGAGGGGAGAATACTATCTCAATGCTATATCTTGTTTAATAAAACTTTCTACCTTTGTTTTTTAGACAAGAGCACAGCAAGTTAAAAAGAAAAAATATCCACACTTTCAAAAGTGTGGATATAAGAGTTTTTTATTAAATAAATAAGAATGCCAACAAGAATCACCGATCAAAATAAAAATTATGGCGACTTGGTAGTTATATCAGAAATGTCAAACAAAGTGAAGCAATTTGTGCCACCTAGTTTACAATCAAATACAGATCCATTTAACATGATTATTGTTGGTTCCACTTGTTGTGGAAAAACACATTACCTTCTTAACCTTCTTGAACAAGATTACATGGGTTATTTTGATTATATTTTCTTAATTTGTCCCACCTATGAGTGGAATAAGACTTATCAAAAATGGAAATATGATAAAGACGAGAATTTTTTTGTTATTCCATGTGAGCAAGATTCAGTAGAATCATTTTTGAAACAAATTGTTGAGGTTTTAAAAGGAACAAATTCACTTATTATCCTAGATGATTGTGCATCTGGAAAATTTGTAAAAGGTAGAACTTCAGAGTTGGTAAAATTAGGATTTTCAGCAAGACACTATGGTATTAGTACAGTTGTTATCACTCAACAACTTACTTCTATTGCTAAACCTTAGAGAGAAAATATTTCTAGACTTGTTTCATTTTACAACCCAAACAAGGCAGATATGAACACTATATTTGATGATTATTTAGGTGATATTTCAAAAGAGGAGAGAGATGATATATATAACAAGTTAAAACATATCAAGTTTTCCAAGTTAGATATATCTCTAAGACATCCCTATCATTACTCTGTAAATTAACCTGTCATGTCTGAAATGATGTCATCAATAATTTTTAAATCACAGAGTAAGTTGGTTTCATCCGATTCTGAAAACTCTCCAGTTCTCAAAATGGTGATGATTCGATTACAAACTTTTTGAAGCAACACACATACAAATTTATACTCTTCTACTCTTCTAACAATATTACTTTTACTAACCCAAGCAGAGATGATTGTTCCAAATCCAGTAATAATCAAAGTGAGTGGATTTACCACACTTGTTCCAGCTCCAACAGCTGTTAAAACAAGTCCTGTAGATTGTAAAGACAATTTAATACAATTTAATTTTTTGTATTTTTTATGACTCGTTTGATATTTTTGACTATAATGATCATAAATTCTCATCAATTGATTTCAAGTGTCTTGACTTATTTTATCAGAGATATGATTAAAACTCATTTTATTTAATAGATCAATTCTTGGAAAATCTTGTCTTTAAAATTTACAATGCCATCACTTATGATATATATTTTACACAACACATTTGCAGTTGTAGCTTTCTTTTTAATCTCCAATAGTACACCATTTTGAGTATCAACTAGTTTTTTACCAGATTCAATGACATGTTTGTCTTCAATGGTTCTAAAATCAATCACAAGAGCAAATTTATCTTTGAAAAACTTTCTAATATTCATATTGTTGATATCATCATTTTCTTTGAAAAATCTTTTTGCTTCTTGGTACAAGTCTTCTTTTCTAATTCCTTGACTATAAATACAATTGGGTACTCCTTCAATAGTAACCTTTACAGATTCAATTTTAGGATACAAGTATTCCTCACTATCTGTTATCGTTTTATTCCTAAATAACATAACAATGGCAGACATACTTTTTCTTGGAAGGTTTATTGTTTCATTGACCAAGGTACTATCTTTATCCCATTCTACAGTTTTCATCAAAGTAACATGTTCAAAGTTGAGTGATCTTCCAGCTTCATAACTAGACAAAGCTTGATTTGCCAAAGTTTCATTTTCAATGGTTTCATATTCCAACTCAATATTTTCCAAGGTGTATCCTGCTACACTCTGACCAGATTGTGCTACCATAATACTTGAGGCTTTTGGTAATCTCAACCTAAACTGAAGATTATGACCCATGGAATAAGGAGAATACAATCCATGATCTCCAATGATTTTATCAAGTTTGATTTTTTGTTTTGTACCATGAACAGATTGTATCAAAGCATCTGAGACTTTTTGTGTTGTACCAGATTTTGCACCATCATCAGAACCAGAAATTAACTTTTTTGTGTTTTGATTTGCAATGCCCAAGTCTACAAGTTCATCTCGTTCATGTACTGATAACCACAAATCTTTGTACACTTCTAGTTCACTATGACCATTGTTATCATAAACATTTTCTCCTCCAACTGTGATGGCGAGTCTTTCTAGTAATAGTTTTCCAAGATTATTCAAGAACCAAGACTTGTTGCTTTTGTTTTTAAAATCAAACTTTAAATTTAAACTATCAGGAATTAAACAAACATCTGGTTTTAATTTTGGAATGTCTACATAAATTTCCTCCTCAGGATTGGCTTTGTTTGGATTAAAAGTAATGGTATGTTTTGTTCTAATGCCTTTGATATCAGATATTTTTAGTTTTTTAAATCCAGGAGTTAATATGTCCATTTATTTATATGTAAAAAATTTATATTTGTTTCAATGAGTCAGTAAATAGTTGACTGAGTCCAAATAATACAATAGAGGGAATAAAGAATAGAATAATATCCAACCAACTACCTTGTTTAAGTAAGAGATATAATATGATTCCTCTCAAGACATTAAACCAAAAACGACCTAGTGAGTAATTTATAAAGTCAAGCAGAGGTATAGAAATGAGTTTTGAAAAAATATTAGCAATAGTAATGAACATATTTAAACTTGGTGTAACAAAAGATTTAACATTACTCGGCACATAATCTGATAAATTACACCAGACATCACAAACGGGTTTTCCTATTGGATACGCAACATCACCCACTTTTTAAGCTACTTTGTCCAATGTAAAATTATAAGTGTGAACTCCTGTAATGGCGGCTACATAAGTTGCTACTGAATAAGTAATCCAACTTGTTTTATAACCAACAAATACTGAAGCTGATGAATAAGAAACAGCTGCATAAGTAGGTACCATGGCCAAGTAAAATGCTCCTCCTCCTACAGCAGTAGATAATCTAAGATCAAAGCAGTTCTTCCAATATTTATAGATTCTTGTTCTTTTTGATTTACAGGAAAATTTAAATCAGTTGCCTTTTTTTTAGGTGTTTCTTTTTGACTTTTTGTAGACTCTTCATTTAAAATTTTATTCAGTTTTGTTTGTCTTTCTTTTCTTCTTCTTTTTAAATACTCCTCAGGCGATTCGTTCTTTTTTATAGTATATGTTTTTAAATATTTATCAGACGTTTTACTTTTAACTGAATATACTTTTATAGTATCCTCTGTTTTTCTTCCAATTCCATCAGTTTCATCTTTTTTATCTAAAGTTATTGTGAGTTTTTTCTTTTTTATCTCTTGTGCACCTACTCCAAGTTTACTCTTTGATCCAACGGAGTAATCTATAATTAGTCCAACAGCAGTAATAGCTCCAGTAATCATCGCTGTGGGTAAATATTTAACAAGTCCATCGTTTATTTGTCTAAGGATGGACAACTTCTTTTGTTCAATTAAAACTTCATGTTGTTGAGGCTCTTGATCTAGTTTTAGTCTAGCTTTATCAGCTAATAAAAGAGCATATTCTTCAAGCAATTTATATTTGTCATCTTCTGTGGTATGTTTGAGTTCTCTAAATTTACTAGCTTTTTCTTCTAGTTTTTGAACTGAAATTTTAATGTCTTTTAATTCTCTAGGTCTTCTTCATCCAATTCTTGTTCTATTGACTTTATTCGACTTTCTAGCCAATTTTCAAGTTGAAGTTATTGTTCTTTTTGTTCTTCATCTCGAGCTAGGTCCACAGCCATTTTAAATTGAGGGTAAATTCTTGATTTGGGGAGAGGAATCATATCACCTCTACTCATTTTATACACAGGTTTGTTTTTGTATAAAATACCACTCCATCCTTTATCATCTTTCCATGTAAATTCAATGTCTTGTAAAAGAGCTTTTGAAAATCTACCTTTATTAGCATTAATTTCTAATCCAGTTTAGTCTTTTAATTTTTTACTCTTGTCCACAGGTCTCATGTTTTCCTTCACTCCAATGAGATGAAATTCAAAGTCTTGGTCTTGATCAATAAAAGAAGTTTCTTGGTCTTGATGAATAAGAGAGGATTCTACGTCTTGGTCATAATCTGGATCAATAAAAGAAGTTTCTTCTTCTTTAAATTTATTATCAAAATCATGTAATTCAAACTCCATTTATTTAATGATAAAAAATTATTCAGAATCTGTCAAATATTCTGAGTTACCAGTATTTTCACTTTCTGTATCTGATGAAGTATTTTCAGTTTCAATTTCTGTATCTGATGAAGTATTTCCAGTTTCAATTTTTAATGAAGTATTTTCACTTTCTGTATCTGATGAAGTATTTTCAGTTCGTGATTCACTATCATTTGTCATGTCTTTATATAATGAAGTAATTGAAACTGACGAAATATATTCAGAATCAGAGCTGGACTCACTTGATGTAGAATCATCAAGTTTGAAACTATAATTTGGATTAGTCTTGATGCTCATTTATTTATTGGTCTATTTTAATTTTTGAATCTCACTTTTCTTAATCCAATAATTGTGTTTATTATCATAACCCAATCATTTGACAAGTACTTTATTGCCTCTGGTTTTGAGTATTTTTTCAACTCTGTAAACATTGTCTTGTTTATCCACAAAACTTAATTCTATTCCCCAGGAATAGGTTCATTGTCAGTCATGTCTTCAATTTCATACATATTTGGGTCACCTCTGAATACTTTGAAGATTTTGAAAATCTCTTCAGTGAAATTAGCCTCATATCCTTTCTCAAAAATATTCTTATACTTACTCACTCTTACTTTGTCTCCAATTCTAAACTTTGGTAAAGGATATTTCCCAGTCCAAGATCCAGACAAAGTATTCCAAACTTGATCTTCATTAGTTTTGCTGACATCAGCAGGTTTCATGAGAATAGTACCATGTTTTGTATGATTGTAATTATTGACTAAATCATCTAAAACACTTGTCCAATCATAAGTACCTTTGGAGTAAAAATATTTCCACATGATAGTTTTTAAAGTTCTGTTGAATCTCTCAACAAGTGCTGCTTTTCTTTCAGACATGGTAGAAAAGTACTTTATCTTATGACTGTCTAACAAGTTTTTTACACCTACTTTGTACAACCCTTTTCCTTCATCAAATTGAACTACATTTGGATATTTTCCAAATCGATCTTTAAACTCTAAAAGCAATTCATTGACAGCTTTTGTCATGTTTTTGGTGTCTTTTCTATACACAGGGATAGCAAAACCAAATTTGGATAATATTTCTACACCTGTAAGAATCCAGTTGTAGTTTTTGTTCTTGTATCTAAGTTTATTCATATCCACCAAGTCCATTTGTATTTGATCAGCTAAATTGTTAACATAAGTTGTACTAAATTTGTGTATTCTGACAATACGTTTGTATAAGGTAAAAGTGTTTTGTGTTTTGAGCGATCCTTTAATTTGTTTTTGTGAAACATTCAAGTCTTTTTCAAGCACTTTTTGATAAAGTTTCTCAGCAGACATGTATCCTGTTTTTGGATCATAGTACAAATCTCTAAGTTGTTGTTCTTGGACAAAGTTTTTCATTTATTTTATGTAAAACTCAAGTAATACAGATCCAACATGAACATTTCATTAAGATTTGTTGTAACATCAAAAGTAAACTTGTTGCAATGGCCATTGTAAATTAAGACCTCAGATTCAATATCTTTGTAATGAGACACTGAGCCATTGAGACCTTGAGTTGTGATAATGGGTAAAGTTACAAATGCGGAACTTCTTTGTCCTTTAGTATTAAAGTTTATAGATATATTCACGGCATCACAATGTACACTGACATATCTTAAACCTCGGTTAATATCACATTCATTTTCAGACTCAACCCATGTGTTTTGAGCTATTTCTTTATTCTCTTTGAAACCTAACAAGAGTCCAAATGTCTTGAGATTTAAACTATCATCTTTACAATATATTTTACACTTGTTTGTGTAAGGAAGCTTTTCTAATTCAATTTTATACTTGAATAGTTCTTTTTTTTATATCATCAAAAGTTAAATATCCCACAGGAAGTAAAAGTGTAACATTATCTTTGATGATAAAATTATTCTCTCTACTAACAATATTTTTATAATTCCAATAAATTGTAGCTGATTTGAGAAATAACCTAGAGTTTGAAGTTGTCTCTATTATTTTATCAATGAAAAGTTCTTTATGATTATTGTCAATAAATACAGTGAGTTTGTTAATTTATTTTATGTATAAAATAAATGGAGAGATATTATAAAGCTGTGTATGGTAAAAACTATGAAAAAGTTATGTCTATTTAAAACACTCAAGTACAAAAGCTCAAAGATGACTTTATTAAAAAGTATCCTAATGCTGACCTAAGCAAATTTGAGTTTAATGTTTCCATTGATCCAGATGACTTATCTTTTAATACAAGTATAGATTATGATGTCACAGATGATTATGGAACTCAGATCACATCAAAAACATTTAACGACAAATATTCTTATGCTTTGTATTGGACTCCAAGAATTTGGAATTCTAAAGGAACAATTACCGGACTAAAACTTGAAAATAACAAAATTGATTTTGAATCATTTGAGATTTATGTCAACAATTCAGATCATTTCAAGTGTCATCTTGAACCACTTGACATCAAGTGGGAAAACTCAGAAATCACCAAATCAAAATTAGAAGATCCTTATTTTACAAGTCTAGTGGCTGCTTATTTATTATCTTACAAGTCAGGAAATGAGCATAGAACATATAACTAAACCAAACCAACCTAAAGTGACTTCAAGTATTGCCAAATATTTTTATTATCACATGAAGAGGTTCTTGAGATATCCAAACAAGCTAAGTGCTTATGTCAACAAAAACGACTTGAAGCCCATACAAGAAAATATTCCTACAAAAAAAGTATGGAAATATAAACTAAAACATACTAGAGAAGCAATAAGTTATTTTTTAGAAAAACATGATAGATCAAAGATAAGAAAATATCATTATGTGTTTCCTAAAAATAATAAGTCTATGGGGATTTTAGGAATTGGATATGAATATGTTGACAAAGTAGTTCCAAAGTCGGAAACAGAGGATTGGAAATCATTTATAAAACAAACTTCTGATGGTCTTACGCAAACTGGACAAAAACTTTTACAACAAGCGATGGAAAGTTATGTGTATTGTATATTAGGATCTCAAACAAAAACAAGGTGGTCTATTATAAACACAGGTGCAAAAAGTTCTCAGACTCAAGATGTGTTTCACAAACTTGTACAAGACACTATAGTTCAAGATGATCCTACAGTGATGATTTCCTATATGAGAAAAGCAATCCAGGATACAAATGTTGGATTAAATATGGTAGTAAGTCCGGGAATTATTCTAATTCCTTCTGATATGATTATATTAGATCATCCTATAGAAGGATTTAACAATACTTTAACAACTGCTACAGTGTTTATAAAATTGGGTAAAAGTGACAAGGTTAACCTTGCAGAGTCCTCAAGTGCACCTAGTAGCAGTTTTGTAGGTAAAATTAAGACTCCTAGTAGTAACTTTAAAAATGACTTAAAAGTCTCTAATAGTAGTCTTTAAAATGACTTTAGAGTCTCTAATAGTAGTCTTAAAAATAACTTTAGTAGTCTTGTAAGTAAACCTACAAGTTTCACAAAGACAAACATGGTTGAAGCTGCAGGCTCAATGTTGGTGTTTGGTCTTTTTATAGCAAGATTTATTCTTTAAATAAATGGTATTAAATTATGGTTATATGCAAAAACAAACAACAACAGAAAAACTACATTTTGATTTGATTTTCAATGAAGTAACATTTTTATTGGCTGGACCTGCTAGGTTACTCAATGGAATTCCATTAAATATTCCTTATGTTGAAAACGCATGTAACAAAAGTACCAAGTTAGCACTTCAAACCCATACCATTGACACGGATAGTACTTTGCATGGTGATTTTAGAATTCACTACAAGTTGGTCGTTGTCAAATAAGACAAATCCAAGCGAGAATTTAATCTTGGAGATCCAATTTATATGTTTGGAAACTATCGTGAAGTGGTCAAAGGGAATGATAATAAAAATTATTTTGGAAAACCTAATGGAAATCATGTATTTGTTATAAACAAGTCATTTGACCTCTCTGATTATGTGAGTGATCCTAGTGAGATTGTATTATTGTATGCTAAACTTAAACAATATAATCCACCCACAAACTATAAAAATGAAACAATTTTGAAAATGTGTTTAGAAACGACTCACATTAAATAGATGACATTAAATTATGGTTATACATGAAAACAAGAACTTGTCAAAACATACACGTTTACTTTTCATTATGAGAGCATAACAAAAAAAGAAAGCGTAATCCAAAAACTCTAAATGCTGGATTTCCTTGTAGTTCAATTTACCTACCAAACATGAATGATAAAACAAAAATAACTTCGGTGGATCATACATTTGATAATGACTCAACTATTACTACTTGTACTATAGTATATGGAGTTGTCGCTTATATGAAAGCTGGACATAGTGAATTATCAAATATAAAAACAGTTTTTATAAAGCCAAAAGATGTGATAAAATTTGGAGGTTATCAAGCTGTTCGGTTGGAAATTTCATTGTACTTAAAAGACCAAGTCTCAGACATTAACGATGTGTTGATGTTTTATATTGATATTATGAGAACATCAAGTGAAAAATATGGAAATGAGTCTAATTTAAATCTAGCAGTGGAAACTGCTTCAAACATAAGATAAATGGACACCACACCACAAGTTCAAGAAACACCTGTAGCAGTGCATATCTGATAAAACATTTGTATCTTTGATTGCTTTTCTCATATTGGAACTCATCACTGTAGGATCATCTTGAACTACAGTGTCTTGTACAAGTTTGTGAAACACATATTGAGTCTGAGAACTTTTTGCACCTTTGTTTGCAATAGACCACCTTGTTTTTGCTTGAGATCCTAATATACAATACACATAACTTTCCATTGCTTGTTGTAAACGTTTTTGACCCGTTTGCGTAAGACCATCAGAAGTTTGTTTTATAAACAATTTCCAATCTTCTGATTCTGACTTGGGTATAATTTTATCAATGTATTCATACCCAATCCCCAAAATCCCCATAGACTTGTTATTTTTAGGAAACACATAATGATATTTTCTTATCTTTGATCTATCATGTTTTTCTAAGAAATAACTTATTGCTTCTCTAGTATGTTCTAGTTTATATTTCCATACTTTTTTCGTAGGAATATTCTTTTGTATGAGCTTCAAGTCGTTTTTGTTGACATAAGCACTTAGCTTGTTTGGATATCTCAAGAACCTCTTCATATGATAATAAAAATAATATTTGGCAATACTTGAAATCACTTTAGGTTGATTTGGTTTAGTTATATGATCTATGCTCATTCCTGACTTGTAAGATAATACATAAGCAGCCACTAGACTTGTAAAATAAGAATCTTCTATATAGTTAAATTTTGATTTGGTGATGTTTTTTTTTCATTGTTTGAGTTTCCCCACTTGATGTCAAGTGGTTCAAGTTGACACTTGAAATAGTCTGATTCATTAACATAAGTGTTGAAGCTCTCAAAATTAACGTTGTTATCGTTCAGTTTTAGACCTGTCACTGTTCCTCTAGAATTCCAAATTCTAGGAGTCCAATACAAAGCATAAGAATATTTGTTTTTAAATGTTTTTGATGTAATCTGCATTCCATAATCATCTGTAACATCATAATCTATACTTGTATTAAAAGATAAGTCATCTGGATCAATGTAAACATTAAACTCAAATATGCTTAGGTCAGCATTAGCATACTTTTTAGAAAAGTCGTCTTTGAGTTTTTGTACTTGAGTGTTGTAAATAGACATGGCTTTTTCATAATTTTTATCATATATAGCTTTGTAAATTCTCTTTGTCTCTTCATTCATTTATTTTATGCATAAAATAAATGAACAAACTTACTGTGTTTATTAACAATAACCATGAGGAACTTTTTATTGATAAAAGAATAGAGACAACTTCAAACTCTAGGTTATTTCTCCAATCAGCTACAATTTATTGCAATTATAAAAACATAATTCCTAGAGAGAATAATTTTATTTCCAAAGACTCAGTAACTCTTTTACTTCCTGTTGGGACTTGTCTTTTGATGATATCAAAAAAGAACTACTCAAGTATAAAATTGAATTAAAGAAGCTTCCTTATACAAACAAGTGTAAAATATATTGCAAAGATAATAGTTTAAATCTCAAGACATTTGGACTATTGTTAGGTTTTACAGAAAATAAAAAAATAGCTCAAAACACATGGGTTGAGTCTGACAATGAATGTGACATCAACAGATGTTTAAGATATGTTAGTGTTCATTATGATGCTGTAAACAAGTCTATGAATTTTGACGTTCAAGGAAAAAGAAGTTCAGCTTTTGTAACTTTACCTATCACAACGAGTCAAACACTCCATGGTTCAGTGACTCAGTACAAAGACATTGAGAGTGAAGTCTTGATTTACAATGGAATTTGGAATAAATTTACTTTTGACATCAAAACAAACCTTGGTGAAAACATAAATGTTGGGTCTGTATTACTTGAACTTTACGTAAAATAAATGAATCATTTCACAAAGGAACAGGAACTTAGAAACTTGTACTACGATCCAAAAACAGGATACATGTCTGCCGAAAAACTTTATCAAAAAGCACTTGAACAGGACTTGAATGTTTCAAGAAAACAAATCAAAACATGGCTAAAAACACAAGACACCTTTACTAGATATAAACGTATTGTCAGAAAACACATATTTAGTAAAACGTTTGTTAATCACTTGGGTGATCAAATACAAATGGACTTGGTTGACACGAATAAACTCAAAAAGAAAAACAAAGGCACTGCTTGGATTCTTACAGCTGTGGAAATATTATCTAGATTTGGATTTGCCATTCCTGTATATAGAAAAGATACCAAAAACATGACAAAAGCTGTCAATGAACTACTTTTAGAGTTTAAAAATGGATTTGGAAAATACCCTAATGTAGTCCAATTTGATGAGGGAAACGAATTTTACAATGTAAGTGTAAAAAACTTGCTAGAAAGTCATAAGATAAAATACTTTTCTACCCTGTCTGAAAGAAAAGCAGCCCTTGTTGAGAGATTGAACAGAACTTTAAAAACTATCATGTGGAAATATTTTTATTCAAAGGGTGCTTATAATTGGACAAGTCTTTTGAATGATTTTGTGAATAATTACAATCACACAAAACATGGTACCATTCTTATGAAACCTGCTGATGTCAGCAAAACTAATGAAGATCAAGTTTGGAATACTTTGTATGGTCATTGGACTG
>JAOBYK010439566.1:0-14538 GCA_025434845.1 Phenganax subtilis | reverse complement strand
CCTGCGGGGAGGTCAAACCCAGGCCGCGCGCTGCTTCCTAACATGTTAACCTTGGTTACTACGTAACCTCATTTAACGCTTTATCCATTAACGATCTTTCCTGCAATTCTCATATGTACCAGCGTACGAAACGCAATATGTGTGCAGATGTACGCATTTAGTGATAAGTGTAAAAGTAAAATTACATTTAGGATTGAAACGTTTTCCTTTCATTCCAGGTAATGCGCGTGACGAGGAGTGTCAAAGAAGCAGTAACGCTACCCAACATGCAGTAAATAGTATAGCTCGTTGTAGCTATATTTTTGATAAAGTGAATTTACTGCAACATTTTGCACTGCGCACTGCGAATTGCAGTTACGGCAAGTTAAGCTAAATTCTACGTTTTCTAGGGAGCTTTCACCAAATTCAAAGAGGGTGTAAGATCTTCGATCACCAAAAGGAAAAAGAAACTACGTTAAGGTTAACTAGCTAAAACTGATATACCCGTACAGAGCATGTTTTTTAATATTTCTTATTGTACTATATTTACATGAATGCAATATGGCGTTGTAGACAGTACTCAGTAATTTTTTTATGTATAGGTATACAGTTGTCTTGACGTTATGCTTTTTTCAGAGTATAATACAGAGGTTCATATCTGTCTTCCACTACCGATACCACCACCTTTTGCTTACTAAGCTCATATTTGATTGGTTAATCGATTAGATTAGATGCAGCTCATTGGTTAGTCTGGCGAATAATAGTCGTATTGGTTATGGAAGTTGATCTGAACCTCTCTAATGGAAGGTTTGCGACTGGCTAATGATATGAAAGACAAAATTTAATTGGAAGAACCTAAAGGAATAATTAAGGTATAAGAAAATCATAATTCGTCGTGGGTGTCGCTTTCATGTATAAGGCTACAGAGTGACCGCTCATTATTTGCTGCCAATTTTTCGAAAAAAAACTTTGTACCTGCATGGTCCCGAAATTATTTACTCTTGGGTAAAGGTCGTTACCACTGGCCTTTAACTCTGTTCTGTTGAGTAAAGTCCAGTCCGTTTTCTTGCCTGGCGTGCTCTCCCCAGGCTTCTCGAAACCTAAATCAATTTTCAAGAATCAAGATGTCTGCTCCTGACGTGGACAAGTTACTAGATGTTCGTAATTTTTTCTTCTTGGGAAATTATCAACGTTGTATCGATGAAGTACAAAGAATAATGGTTTGTACAGCTGTTAATGTTTTTGTTTAAATAGTCAGAAATGCAAGTATTTTGGGGGTTTAAGGCATTCATCTTTGATGCTTTAGTGCCTCTTCTTCAATATGTGATATTTCTATTGGTCATATAAAACGCAGTCGTGGTCGTTTTTATTTATGAAAAGTAAGCCATGTTCCCGAAGACTTCAACCTTTGAAAAGCGATCATTATTTTCTTGACTTCTCTGGGCAAGTGGCCAGGCCATGAGGAGGTGGCATCAATTGTTTGTTCTTGTTTAACCCATTGGAATAAATGAAAATTACAGTTTTCCTGATGAATAAAATTGTCTGATGTTAAACATAGTAAAAGAAGGGTATGTTGGCTGGCATTGCCAATCCATGGGTCAGAATGTAAAGTTATAAACAGCAACATGATCTACCATTTCTTGATTTCAAACAAACAGCAGATGCCACATATAACTTTAAAATTTTGTATGTTTAATGTCCATGATAACAAAAAGTTCTCCTCCTTTAGCTTTGGAATGCCTGTTTTCCACTTTGCAAATTTGGTCTCAAAAGGGAAAAAATCTAGCAACATGATTAGCTCACGTTCAACCCTGATGCTATGAATTATCTTGCAAAGCAATCATGTTGCTTGATTTGTTTTTCACCTTTAGTGTAACACAGACTGCATACCCCTTTGTATGCTTTATTTACCCATTTTTCTTCAAGTACCGGTAATCTCAGGTAAATTCACTTTTTCAAATTTACATGTCATTGTATATAGCTTATATTTCAATGGTATTGTTTTTAGTCAAAATCTGAGGAATTAAAAATTGAGAGGGATGCTTACATGTTTCGAGCATATTGTGCACAAGTATGTATTACAGAATATATCGTCTTACTTGAAATAGAAATTGGGTTAGTTTGGTTATTTTGTCATGCTCTGGCTGAAAGTTTCATCTCCACTTTTGATTCGGTGAAATTTACCATCAGGCATCAACAAAAATTTGATTTGTGCCAAGGGGTGTTACCATGAATTGTAGCATGTAAAAAGTGTTGGTAAAGGCCAGGCAGTTCCTCTGGCAAAGGTATAGACGGTGATGTTCCCCAATTGGCCTTATGATTCTCAAATAATCATTTTTCTTTATCCAATGCCAGGAGATTTTATTCTTCAGAGTGGAAACTTTGCCTATTAATCTGACAAGTTTATATTTATGCTAACTGGGTCCTTCATCAGATTGTGTACACTAAATGCATGTTGTGCTTACAGGGAAAATATGGAGTGGTTCTTGATGAAATCAACAAATCTTCTCCAAAAGAATTACAACCAATTCGTACTTTAGCAGAATATTTACAATCTCCTAGTAGAAGGTAAGTGATGTAAAATCTTATTTCCTGTATTTTACACATCTATAGGTTTATTATACTGAAACTAGTAACATGTTTAGAAGACTTTTTAAATAGGGTGTTAGCAACAGTCAAAAAATTGGCGTTTTAAGCCATTTTCACAATCTTGCTTACTTAGCAATTTCACAATTCGGCACCCACAAATATAACCCAAATAACATATAATATCCACTATGGCAATTTTACTTGAATTACAATGGTTTAAATTTTGTTTTTAAAGTGCTGTTGAACTAACACAGGAAATAACTAAGGAATTGATTTGAGGCTGGTATGATGGGCTCTTCATTGCGCGAAGTGAACCAAATTTCACAATTTTATTACAATTTTAGCCTTGCTTTCGAGCTAGTGGCATATGTTTATTCAATTTTGTAGTGATACATATTTCATCCTGTGTATTGTCTGTTGTTGCATGCTTAAACGGAGGAATGCCTCGCATGGGACTTCGATTACCGTTCGCATTCCTACCCTTTGGACATTATCCAATAAAGTATTTAAAACTAAAAACTAAAAACAATGCCAAATTTTTTTCATTCTGTTTAACACCCTGCTAAATGAAAAAATTCATATTTCTGATAAGATTTTATATGGTGTTGCAGATTTATGATGATCTGAGGTGTACATCAGAGCACTTCATTGATCACAGTAACTTTTTTTATTATTTGTAGGGAAACGATAGTAAACACTTTGGACATGAAACTCAAGTCTGGTGATGTTGATGATTACTTTTTACTGATTGCATCCATCATTTATTCTCATGAACAGGTGTGTTTTAAAAGCTGCCTGTGTATACTGTCCAGTCACTATAAACATGAGCACTTCTACTACGGACACTTCCTGAAAGGAATGAAAGAATCTGCAATATGAAGCTATATTTAATCCACACATTTGGTATCCATCTCTTTAAAATTCCATATTTTAATAGAAATTTCCATTTATTAGTTAGTGTACAGTAGGTACCTAGAGAAAGGGGATGTCATTGGTTTGATCGTGCTTCTGCGGCTGGTTGTTCAAAGTAGGATTAGCTTTAAGCCTGGGTTAGCAAAAAGTTTGAAGCAAAATTTTTAACCACTTTTTTACTAACTTGATCAAATTTTTCCACAATGCCAGTCTATGTATATAGAAGCCTCTATTCGCAAAGTTTTGAAAGAAATAGACATAAAGAAAATACACAAACCAAACAGCTGGTCCAATTTTAACCCAGTGGGGGTGTCTCCACTGGCATGTCTGGCCCAGTGAGCTCAATAAAACTGGAAAGGTTTCTCCATTTGCAAAGCCTTGTGATTGGATGAAGCCAATATGAAGGTCAATGGTTGGAGCTGCGTAATTAGCTAACATTCTATAAATATGCAGTTTCAGAAGGACCATGTTCCCTAACTAGTCGTCGCGAAAAAACCCAAACCTCAAAGTTCCACTGGTTTTATACCCTTCTTCACGGCATGCAAATTAGTTGCTAACTGTAAAGGATCAAGTTTCATGCGGCTAGGCTTTACTGATAAACCGTCCGGAGGTTACGCCAATCTTATCTTTTACTTCTTTAATTCGTCGTCTTGACGGTATCGTAAAAACTATACAATGGATAATAACGCTACAATAATATGCAACATGCAACTATACCTAAAACATATATACAAAAACTGCATAATATACCTCTGTCCCCGCAGATCCTTAAATAGTCTTGAGCAGTGGGAAATTCAGCAAAAAGCTTGTTTTTCAGAAAACAAAGACAAGAAAAATAGAATTTGTAAGCGAAGAATTCTCGATAGATCAATGTGTTCTCCATCATCACAAACGAAAAACTGCGTGTGTATCAGTTGTGTAAAAGGATATTTTGTCTAAAAGTTTTTGCCAAAACTCTTTATTTTTTAGCAGTCAAAAAATACTTTTAAATCTCACTGGACGTCCTAAACAGTTTTGATGCATGAGATTTCCATCTGTCTACAAGGAAGTTAGCTTCTAGCCGGCTCTAAAACACGAAGTTAATGGGTCCAAACGATCGTTCAAAAATAGTTCGGTGGCTTTGCCTTCATGGCGGCTTTCACTCTGGCCACAGATTAGAAACTAACAGATGTCCAACTTATATAGTCTTCAAGACTATGATTTTGGCGTAAGTGGCCGCCATGAACCTAGCAAGTGCTCTAAACAGAGACCGTCACCCCTGGATGCCGTTTTCAAAATCATTTGTTCAGGGGGTGAATGCCTTTCTATAGGGCACTTGCTAGGTTAGTGGCCGCCATTGAAATCGCAGGAAAATCGAATTACGCAATTTTGGGACAGTCGGAGATCTGTGAGTCTCTCATCTGTGATTTGGCTTCAACGGTGGCGGCCCCGAAGTTATCGTTCCAGGTCTCTTGGAGTTCTCTGGTCTGGGCACTCAAACTGTTGACCCCCTAAGATACTAGAACGTAACTCTGATTGCTAAGGGCAAAGTACACATATAACAATGGTATAAAAACCTAATTTTGAACCTGTTTTTGTTAAGAATTACGAGTCTGCTTTGAGATGTCTTCATGCTTCAGAATCTCTGGAAAGGTATGTCTTATGTCTTTAACAATTATTGCCACTGTCGTGCAGTAGAGTTTTTCAATAACTCACAATATCTATATTTAAGTTAGGTTTTCATGTGCAGAAATTGCTAGGGTCAGAATGTTTCACAGCAATGATTAACTATTCGTAATTATTATGTTTATATATTTCAGTGCTGCATTGATGATTCAAACTTATCTCAGTATGGACAGAGTTGATCTAGCCAAGTAAGATTTCTAACAAAACGTCAAGAAAACGTCTTGTTTAATTTTGTGATTGTAAGAGCCTGTTTATATGATGGCGCCTAGCCGGGACAGGACACTTTCATCCCGCCAAGCCGGGAAACTCCCCTAGGCAGGATGGCGCGTTTTATATGGAACAAATTTTAAGAATAGCAAGGCGCAGAGAATTGAATTGTAGAAAAGGAATGTGCGCATGCTCAGAAGGCATGTTTATCGTCACCTCATCCCGGCTAGGCGGGATGAAGTGTTTTTATAACAAATTCTCGTCTCGTTTATATTGGATCCCGGCATTTCTTCCCGAGATCCCGGGTCGGCGAAATACAGTAGAAGTGGGTCATATAAACACTCATTAGAGTCTATATTACGACCGGAATTTTGGCAGCTTTTTGTCCCGGCTAGGGGGGGTCATAAAAACAGGCCCTAAATCTTCGTGACCGAGCAGGGAAAATTAATTAGTTGAGGTAGGATTCGAATCTACATCCTCTACCTTCCTCGTTCAACTAGCTTTTGCCTGAGCTGAGCTGTTGGCCAGGATTTCTGCTAAGTAACTTACCAAAGTTGTCAATCTTACTTTGCTTCGCGTCATTCTGCAGGTTGAGACATAGACAGATTAAAGCAAATAAGAGCTGTACATATGAAACACTAGCTGCGGTTGGGTTAAAGGCAATGCTTTATTACATGATGAACAATTTTTTATGCAACTTGTCTTGCAATTACACATCATTTCTAGGGACGTTATGCATAGCAATTATTGTAATATGCTAAGAAAGGCAGTTGCAAGTAGAACTGACATCCAATTTGTGGAACATTTCATACAGTTTGTCTCGCAATGATTTTGTTTATGGCAAGGAGTATGCAGTATTGCTCGCCGAAATGACTCGTGTAATTGCAAGACAACTTGCAAGTTGCCTTAAAGACAACGTCGTTTTTCATGGCCATAATGTTTGCACGTGTTGATGAAGTACTGTTTGTACCATGTGTCTCACTTGACTAAAGTTTATTTTGTTTTGTTTTCAGAAAAGAACTGAAACGAATGCTGGTACGAAACAGTTTAATGGTTTAATTTATAACTGAGACAATATGACATTTCTCACAGCTTCATCTTCTAATTAATGATAAATATTTAGGGGTGATTCTGTGATAGAGTTTAAAAACACTGCCCGTTGTTCACTTTGATTGGAGAGATTTCCGTTCCAATCTCTGTTTTCTATTTATAAGCTGAATACTGGATAGATAGAGCAGTGATGATATGGCAACCTGAAGATGCCAGTTCAAATCTTCGCTCAAGGCAACGAATTTGTCGTTATATTTAGCGTTGTTAGATCAATGTGATTCTTTGCCATAAGACTTCGTCCTGAGAAATCAAATTTTTCGTATGAATGCGTGCAGATGTATCCTTATTTCTAATTCTAAATATTGAACAGAGTTTGTTTCTAAATATTCCTCATGAAAAATTAAAAGAAAAGGATTGAAGGAATATAAAGATAATTGTATTAATATTTTCATTTTATTTTTTATTTTTAAGGAGATGGATGAATATGCATCACTCACACAATTAACTCAAGCTTGGGTAAACATAGCTCTGGTAAGAGCATGGGCACTCATATTTAATTGTACTGTCAGAGATGTGATTTGAATTGGGCCTATTCACCTTTAGCAACTGCTAAGGCCCGGTTCAGACGGCGTACTATTCATGTACCGTATAAAATACTCAAAATAAGTTCCATGAAAAATACGTCGTCTGAATCAATTAAATACGACTGGTTGTATTTGGGTGGACCTAAACTAATAAATACGGCCGTTGCGGTCGTATTATTCGACTGTGTTACGACTTCGTTTTAGACGGTGTACTTATCATGTGCCGTATCTATTGCATACTTAATGTTGATATTTTCATAGGGATTTCGCGCGCAATTTTGCTGTAACCTACTAAATGTGTAAATTCAATTCATTAGATACGGCGTCTGAATCAATTCATGTTCTTGAGTGAAACGAAATAGTATTAAATACGGCACATGAAAAGGAAGCCGTCTGAACCGGACCTAATGTGTCAACTACTTGACAACGGGAAACTTGCTCGAAAGGAGAATGGGGCACACATCCTCAGAGCAAAAGGCGCTTGCCCTAATCAGTAGCGAGGTTTAGCAAAGACGACGCGACGTCAACGAGGACATGAAAATGGACGTGTCGAAGGCGTGATATATGCCCATGAATGGATATACAACGCCATTTTCACGTCCTCGTTGACTTCGCATCGTCTTTGCTAAACCTCGCTATTGTTTCACTGAATTTACGCACAGAAGGACATTTTTCCTGTACAAAATCTCCTTGGTGAGTTTTAATTGATCTTGTGTACGACGAAATTGGCAAGTTGTACCTTGACAAGGAATCTTGTTCAAAAGCTATCCAGTCCAGTTTTTTGGCAAGGTAACTTGCCTATGTATTGGGACGTCAAAGAAATTTTTGTTGGTCAAACACACGACCAAGTGAACTCGTCAATAAATTTGCCAACGAAAAGTTTTTCGTCTGCATGGCGCTTTAGTTCCCAAGGTCAACTTAATCCTTGGTTAACGTAAATTTTGAAGCAAAATTTTCAACTGCTTGTTTATAAAACTTGAAATGTTTTGCTGCAAATTTTATCTGGCTTAATTGAAGGCTCGACTAGGAATGTTTGATTTGAAAAAGCTGCACGGAAATACGCAAGCTAACACAACTTGCCAAATTTTAACCCTGAGTAAACACTTATCTGCCTTTGAACAACCGACCCCAGATCAATGGTAATAATTTGTAGATTAACAATCTTTATTATATGGCTAGTGTCACTTCCGGTGAAATAGCGCGCTTTGATTGGCTTGTGAACACTTTCAGCGGTCCATTACTTTCCCGTTACGGAAAAAAGCGAACAAATTTCCTAAAGCAAACGGCAAAAGTTTTGTAAAACACGAAAACGACATTTTCATTGTTGATAAGATTTGTAAATTGTATTCAAGAGGAAAGGATGCAATATATTGATCATTCTTCTTTTCTGCGACCAAATTTGTACCACGCTTCTAATATGCAAGCATTTCAAATATGATAAAATGCATGTCCTGTTTCTTTCAAGTACAAATGTCTAATGCCATATAATAAACTTTTATTAACCTTGCTTGCTCGGTCTTTACCGAGAGATATCGGACCTCGGTCTATTTTCGCAACCTCGCTCTACGAGCTCAGTCTGTACATAAAAACCTCGGTTTGATATTTCTCGGTGAAGACCTCGCGCTCGGTTAATAAGAAAGTATTAATTTTCTAGGGTGGAGACAGAATCCAAGATGCTTTCTATAGTATTGAAGAAATGGCTGATAAGTTTGGTCGAAGTATGTTGTTACTCAATACTCTTGCAGTTTGTCATTTGTTGATGGGAAGATATGAGGAAGCTGAAAGTGTTTTGCAAGAAGCTTTAGACAAGGTGAGAAAAGCTTTTTTCGCAGGATTGCGGTGAGTGAGCCTTGTGACGTGGGTGCTCATGTCTTTCAATGTTGTGTCGGCGTATCTATAACATTGTCGTCAGCGGTACCTGCTCTTCGTTCGAAGTACGTGGTGTAAAATCACTTTGAAACTTCAAAATTACGAAGAGTGCGCAAAAATTCGAAAATATTTGAAACGACAAGGTAAGCGAAATTCAAACATCCAAGAAGCAAACAGTAATCATCATAGTCTCTTATTTGGCTCTGTTAATAAACCGAAAAATAAAATTTTGATATTTGCCTACTTTGACTTTGCTCCTAAAAATTATAGAAGTTAGTTATTTTCTGTCACTGTCAGTTCATACTTGAAAAATGTTTCCAATCGGTCTGGGGCTGCTGCTGACACCTGGAAAAATATGTTTCCGGTACGGACCTGCCATGAACCCAAAATAGCGGAATTTTGCCTTTCTTATACCTTGTTAAATTTGCTCTTATTTTTTAAGCAGCCATCTTTTTTACATTGACAATGAACCAGCATACAATATTGAGGTTTAAGTGAGTTTAATCTTCATTTCTTTTGTGTTTTCCAGGATAATAGCAATCCTGAGACTCTTCTTAATCTCGCATTCTTATCTCAGCAACTGGGAAAATCACCGGAGGTATTAATATTGCTGTATTCCAAGCCTTGGTCCATTGGCATGCTTACTCTGTATCAGTGCGTGTGTAATAGGATTTACCAGTAAGAATTGACGGCAAAGTTGGGCGGTATTGAAATGTCAATACCGGTTGCAGTATTTTAAAAAATATTGCGGTATACCGGTATACAGTGAAAATCTTTTAAGAGAAATGAGTTGTCTGCAGTAAATGAAGTTTACACCCAATAACCCAAGAATTCCAGCTAGGCAAATTCCAGAAAATGGTTCATTTTAAAAAGCCTTGTTTCCATATTATCGCCTGCCGTCGTAAAATTTACTTTTAGTGATTCAAATTATGTCCAGTTTTAGCAGTTAACGACGCTGCAATAGGTCAAATCTAATCTATAGGCTGCATACATTGTGTTTGTTTTCGTTTGTGAACTTTTCTTGCTGTTTGAATCAAAAGATAGACTAATGATAGCTATGATACCGGTATATCTTACAGTATACGGCCGATAACGGTATACCGGTATAGCGTCAAAACCAACACCGCCATACCGGTATCGAGTAAATGCCGTGAATAACTAGAAATACCGGTATACCGCCCAACTCTAATTGACGGTCGGAAGATTTTTACAACAACTTGATAATTTGTTCGGTTTTGTATCTGCGATAGCTAAAACAGAAGGTTGTTTATGATAGAGAAAGGCTTGTATACCATTTCAACGACATGTACGAGAGCAACTGTGAAAATGCAAGTACGCTCTCTTTGTCAGTAATCAAGCTTTGGCTCTGGCGATGCCAATCTAGTGCTCTGCCGATTAAGCTCCAGAGAGTTACTTGCAAAGAGATAGCCTCAAATCCTTGTGTAATGATATGTTATTGAGTAATGACTGTGTGTAGCTCATTTCTTTACCTTCCCTTACCTGTTTTTAGGTGGGCAATCGTTACATTTCACAATTGAAAAGTTCACATCCAAATCACGCGTTCACAAGGCAATACAATATCAAGGTAGAGATTATCATTTCAAAACATATACTGAACAGTTATTTTTCAAAAAGTTGAGAAACTTTTTTTTAAAACTTATCCATGAATGTTTCATAAAGAAAGTTTAGAAGAAAAATCCCATAATTTTTTGTTTAATCAGAACCTTGAAAGTAGAGGAACACTACTGGGGCGCTGGATAGTGATTTTTCGCAGCCTCCGTCACATTTTCCTTTGATTGTTTTAACGTAAAATTACGACTGATACGTATTGATAGACTAGAGACTCTAATATTTCTATCGTTGACCAAAATGGAAGTTTCGAATTTTTTGTCCAATTTTGTGAACGTTGAAAAATTCACCATCCAATGGATAGCGCTATCCACCTTTCGAACAACCGGCTCATGATAGCTAGAATCATCTCCTAAAGTAACAACCCCTCGATAGTTACAGCTCTCCGAAGTTTAACATCATATTTGTGTTCCTTATGAAGTTTTCCGAAAGTACTGATCCCTCCGAAAGTAGCAGCCCTTCAATTAAACATTCCTTTGGAATGGATCCACGTGTATGTTTATTCAGCAAAGAGTAATGTTCGTAGTTAACGTTAACCATGAAAGTTGTACATGTGTGACATCTTGTGCGCATGCTCCCAAAAGTAGGGACCCCCGAGGCCTTTTAGGTCCGAAAGTAACTTAGGCCGTTGCTCTCGTCATTCTACGGCATTTTTCCTTTTGCGAAATTTAGATGACGTAGCTCTTTAAGGCTGTGTTCCACTTCAGCTGTACCGTAGCGTAGCGTATCGCTTTGTTTTGTAAGCTCCAGAGCACAGCGAGCGACTTTGGAACTAAAGGCCCGTCTGCACGGGCGATTTTCGATGCGATCTTTCTCGTGTTGAACAATGTGAAAGAGTGGATAACTGGCGAGTATACTTGGTCTAACAATATTGCTAATCCACTCCCAGCCAGCTTACTCGATCACATACTCTAAGAGGAGAAAAATGGCAGCAAAACTCGCCCGTGTAAACGGGCCTCAAGAAATACGCTATGGTATGGTATGATACGGTTGAAATGGAAATCAGATTCTTTGCTTTACTAAATGAAGGTATTCCAATTAATTTCTAGTCGGGTTTCTTGGCCAGTATGACTTTGTAACTTAGAACTTACTTTGCTCGCAAGAATAAAATAGCTTTGTACTAAAAAAGTTTGTATTTCTTATCTCGTCAATGTTTTTCGTCTATGAAAGAGTCTATTTTATTTCAATATTTAGGACAAAGAATTTGACAGGTTGGCTGCCCAGTATGAGCCTTCAGTATCAGCGTAAGAACGATCAGCACTTTATGTTATTCTTAGATATAAGTAGAATACTGATAGTAATACAACAATATAGTAATTATTTTTGCTCGTGATTTGTATTCCAGTATATAAAACCAGACACAAATATAAGTTGCGTGAGTAAAGTTGTTCTTTGGTTCCGTATGTTTCATCATAATATCGTATCTTAAAGTATCTATTGCACGGTCCCTTTTGTAAGGGCTATAGTTAGAGAACGTCTCGTAGGTAGCGGTCGACATAGACAAGTTGCCTCAGTTTAACCTTGGAGTTCACCTCGCGCCACTCTTCCCAGTTGGGTGAGCACCAGGTCCCTAAAGTCGTGAATAACACGGTCATGATTGACCACAGCGAGCCTATGAGTAGAGCTGCGAGATTGAAGACATTCCATCTATCAGCTTGCGTAGAGACTGTGATACTTTGGAAGACTACGGCGACAATATTGATTATAAATGAGACATGAGCAAGTATTGTTATGAGGATCAGTAATATGTCTTCCATCTCCAGATGAATATATACCCACTAGAAAATATGTAGAAATATTTGTCAATTATATATCACCTGCTATAATAGAAAGTTAAGCAAGCGACGTTTTTGACAACACGAACGGCATGAGAAACGCGAAAGGATTGGGTTAAGCACGGTGATTGGTGGAAAACGTCTAATATACTTACAGTCGACGTCCGTGTTGTGAACAACGCCGCTTACTTAAGCTTAACAACAATTAGTCTTACCTCTCTAAAGGGCTTCAAAGTTCTATAGACAGGAAGTCTATAATTACACAAGTCACATGACTCCCTCCCAGACAACGTCAACCAGTTTTCGATGCAGCTCTGATGAACAAGAGCTGCTGAGCCTGTACACCTGCATGGTGAAATCAGCGGCGTGTTATTCTCGGATTTGGTGTCATGACATATTCTACAAAACAGTTCTGTGTCCTCTGTGGGGGGTACTGGTGCGATGTACACTCGGCACACGCCGTTGATTGGTTGAACTGGAATGATTGGTTGTTGACGCTCGTCATCACGTGCCACACGCGTGTCTTCACCAGTAGGATTTGCAAAACTGCTTGCTGACATTTAGATTTTCTAAAAGAATGAAATATTCTATCTTTGAAAAGAGAACTTTCTCAAAACGCCGTCTCACTATGAACTTGCACTGAATGTTGTTTTCTGACTTTTGTTAGTTGTTATCTACAATCGCTGGAAACTTCGGAATAGGAATTTTACTCAATGGTTTCCGGAGAGTTCTGTTTTATTCATTTTAGCATTACTCCGTAGACATCGTACTCTTTTCGGAAAGAAGGTCTTAAAATGAATTAAACAGACAGCTTTTCCATTTTTCCCCTCAAAATTATGCGGCTAAACAGACGATAAAAGAAATCACGAAACAAATTGCACGCGTGTGACATTCACTGCAACTGGCAATATTTATTGAAATAAAATCGTTGCAAGTTTGCCTGAATTTCTTCACTTGTGTCAGAGTGGAAATAATAAAATGATAATATCCAAGGGACGAACGTGAAAGTAATTCATCCAACTGTTGACAGGACATGCGTTTGAAAACGTCAACGAATATCTATCTCCGTACAAGTGTTCCCATAGAGCACCTGTTTTTCATGTTGCACTACCCATACACTGCAAAGGTTGGTTCTGATTATTTTACTATCAAAATAAATAAATATGCGAGAGTTTTGTAACTTACCTTGTCTAGTTGTTTGAATGAAGATTGAAGAAGTCTATCGATTGATTCATCATGTAATTAATGACGTACTTTCGCGCTGACAGCAAATCTCTGCTTGCGTAATTTTCGCGCACATGTCTAAACTTCGTACTGCAATCTTGGAAAAAAATTCGTAGACTTTTCAAAATTTTAAATTGTATTCCCCTTCCCCCATTCACAATGTTAGTGTCTACGTTACATTCCTCGGGAATCGACTTTATGAGAACCAACATTGTTTTGGGGGAAAGGGGGTAAAAAAATTATATAATATGATTATACAGTTTAGAAAACAATGTAAATTTTTAGTACTTTGTGTTAAATATTATGTAATTTAAAAATAGTCTCTCGGTAATTCTTCCAAGATTGTGGATCTGCGTGTTCCATATACGTTTGGTTTGATTGCTAGAGACGAAAAGAAAGGCTTATTTGTATGATTCTGTAGTCAGTAGTTTTGAACTAAATGCTCATTGGGTCAAATAGAGAAGGGCGCTTCTTTTGCACAATCATTTGCGCGCAGCTATGACGTAACTGGTTGAAATGTCTGTTTCGCAAATTGAGATTTCATCAAAAGGAAATGTTATTTTTAGGCTTTTGCAATCTCTGCCCAGATTTCTATTCGTTTTGTACAACGGAATTGCAAGGTCTGGGTTGAGACCAACTGTTGAGGCTTAGTCCCAGGGTTCACTATACCTTTTCCGGTATTTTGTAGAATTAAACTGCTGAAGAACTTTTCGTTTTCGTGGCCAAGTACAAAATAGTAGACATGCGTTATTGCCTTCATCAAGGAAGACTTGAAGCGAATCCATTAAAAATGATTGCTGGGTAGCGACATTCCGAAGTTGTGGAAATTTATTACTTGACCGCGCAACTTTTTGAAGCTGGTAGAAGTATTGCAAAGATTTGCTTGCTGGGCCGTAATGACTACCTGCCACTGTTTGCCTGTTGGCTGCTGTTTGCATTTAAGCTTCGGACACACGGGCAATATTATTGCCGCAATGGTGATGATGATGATGATGATCAAACTTTATTTAAACACACTAATTCTTTTCAGCAAGAGCTGATTTACAAAAGAGGTG
>JAOBYK010439455.1:0-14538 GCA_025434845.1 Phenganax subtilis | reverse complement strand
ATTTACACATTCCTTTTGGAAATCAGCATTTGCTGAAAAGGCTAATGTGTTTAAATAAAGTTGATCTATCTATCTATGGAGAAGACGCGTGGCTCTCAATGATCAACCGAATTCGTAATTTATCAAGCTAATTTGAAATTCATGCATAAATTTGGTTCCACTGTTATGAGGCACACTGTTTGTTCGTATTGAAAAGGGAAGTTTCTTGGCTTGTGCCTTTGTGGATCAACCTATTTAGGTCTTTATGGATCGAAAGCAAAGTCTTTATGGATCACTTGTGGAAGGTCTCTCGTTGACAAGTAAAATCTCTTGCGTTAGACAGAGTAAACAAATAAGTTGCACATCATTTTGCAACATCGCCAAGTAACAAACTGACAACTAATGAACTTTAGCAATGAACTTTAGTAACGAACTCTGTCAATTAAGACCATATAGTAAGACCATAAGTCTAACGTTTATCTTGTGCGCTTTTATGTTTTTAGTGAATTTTGTACCTTTAGGGAACGGTCAGCATTAATAATGAGGGTGGGACCAAGAGAAATTCTCATTTTATAAAAAAAATCTACACTCAACCTTTGACAGTTTAAGATTTTTTCTCACCCACCCAACTGTTTATCGAAGTAATATAAAATGACAAATGCGTATTAGTATCAGTCTCGGATGTACCGTATTTACTCGAATGAGCGCCGCGGTGCCCTTTAAATTTTCAGTGTTTCAGATGCGGTGCTCAATCGATGGCGGCGCTCAAACGAGTAAATACGGTAAACAATTTATGGTTCTTTTTAACAAATGTATCCACATTTTCATACGTGTAACAGTTTAAACTTATGTTCATTGTCCAACATGTTTGTGGAATATCTGTGTAAGTTTGAATAAGTTCCAATGCCCCGCATAGCGGCCTTAACGAATCCTTACAACCAGTGGAAAAGGGTCATCCACAACTCAGGTTATAATTCCCAGTATTTTTTCATACCCAACCCCCAGTGCTATTCAAATTTTTCTTTACCCAACCTAAACAACCCATCATTTTTCTTTGACTTAACTATTTTCTCTTCGGTCCCACCCCCATTATTAATAATGACCAGTCCCTTATGTATCGGTGAATAATGGGCCTGGACGAAAATTACTTTGTGTAAAGGCCTGTTTACACGGGCGATTTTTGCTGCGATTTTTCCTCCTCTTAGCGTATGTGTCATCGAGTAGGTTGACTAGCGAGTGGATTAACAAAATCGTTATACCAATTATACTCGCCAGTATTCACTCTTTCACATCGTCCAACACGAGAAAAATCGCATCGAAAATCGCCCCGTGTAAACTGGCCTTAAATCTGATTACCAAATTGACCATATGAAAAAGATGGCGGCTAGTCGATTCTACCAGAATCATCTGTGCATATAATTTTTACATGCGACAAAAATACTGGAACGCATCGTCATGAAGTCAGCAACTTTGTAGAGTAGTTTCATGCTGTTCGTCAACTGACGCTAGAAACGATTTAGAACTGCATAGGATTCTGGTAAAATCGACAAGCCGCCATCTTTTTTATTATAGTGGATAAAATAAAAAGCGCTATTGTTATTATTATTGTTCTTATTATTAACTTCAATGAGGTAAATTTGTTCTAGGCTCGAGCACCAGGCTCTCATGTTATTATCGTTGGAACTCACATTGATCTCTTACCTGAAACGGGCAAAGACAGACTTCTGAACGAGTTTCGTATGAACATTGATAAACGATTCAGTAAGAAAGGATTTCCTCTTATCAAAGGTTATTGTATGGTTTCGTGCACGACTGGTGAAAACATGGCCGAATTGAGGCAAGCTATTTATCAGGCAGCGCTTAATTTGAAAGAGACTGAAAATGCGGGGAAAGGAGAGTCTCTGATTGGCCGAAAGGTAAGCATGGCAATCTGAGTGTTTTGGCCTGATGTTATGTATAGTATATTCGTCGGTGGTTTTCTTTGATCCATTGTCGGTAACCAGTAAAGCAGAGAATTTAATACAATAGACAAAGGATTTACCTAACGTGTACGGGTGCAATTATTTTTTGGGCGGGGGCGCTAAACCGATGTTGCCTGAATGATATGATGTCATCTAGCAAGACTAAGAACCTCTCTGCCAAAAACGGAGAAGACGTACCACCAGCCAGCACAACATACAGTAAAAACTGCAAACAAGAATATTTTAGAAAGATGAAGGTAGACTTTTTTGCAGACGAAGTACTTTCCATGTGCCAAATTGAGTGACAATGCGATTTTTCTCCTCTTAGCGTCTGCGATCGAGTGTGAGTGCACTAGCAAAATTGTTGGACCAAGTATATTCGCCAGTTTTCCACTCTTTCACATCCTTGAACACGAGAAATATGGCATTAAAATCGCCCTTGTAAACCGGCCTTTAGATCTTCTTAGCTGTGGAAATAACCGTCTTTTCGTCGTTCATTGACTACAGTATAAAAATAGATTATTCGTCCTCAAAAAACTACCCTGCAAAAAATTCTGAGTACTTGTTATTCAAATTTTACGTAAATGTATGCACCCATAGTTACTCTTAACATGGAGTAAAAGTAACTCGAGAAGTGGAGTAGAACACACTCAAGTTTTTGACTTTATTGTAATCATAAATTTGAGTAAATTCTACGCAATGAAATGAAATTGTTTGCTCAAAAATTGAGTAAACATTACTAGTAAAATGAGTACAGGTTACTCAAATGTAATGCATTCATAGTTACTCTTAAATTTGAGTAAATGCTACAATTCCCCAGCTTGTGAGTATTATTGTTATTTATTATTATTATTATTTTTTAGAGCTTTATTTGCATGATCTAATTACACATATTGCTAAGCGAGAATGCTAACTCTTAAAAAACTTATAAACATATCATTGATCTGACATTGCTAAAACAACGAATTTTTTTTCCCACTTTGATTATTTCTGGGATTTGTTTTTTAAAAGATTCCGTTGAGTTACTTGAAACTTCAAGAAAACGTGATGAAAGAAGCAGCAAGACGGAAGAAAGAAAATAAACCTCCGATATTGAATGAGGATCAGATGTTAGAATTAGCAAAACAAGATTCCAACAATGACATCTTGGAAAGAGATGAACTTATTCTCGGTAAAAAGTTCCATACTACCAAAAACCTTGTACCCACTTTCCTGAGTGATGCTGATATATAGCAATACAAGATTACTCCTACTCGAGCTCTATAGCAGGAACAGCCTTGAAATGGTTGAGCTATCCAGGAGTATTCTGGGGCCGGTTGTTCAAAGCTGAGTCATCGTTAACCCTGGGTTAGGGAAAAGTCTGAAGCAAAATTTTTAACCGCTTGTTTCCTAACTTGAGGGTTAACGCTCACTCAGCTTTGAACAACCACGGCACCTGGGGCATAAACACATTGCATCAGTGACGCTGGGGTCGATGGATCTCTAGGAAGAAAACTTTAGGACCGGCAGAACTTATCTGTTTAAAATATATAATTACTAACCAGCTTAGCGCCATCTGCTACCGTCAATAGTTATACTGTTTTGAAAGCAAACCTGGGTTGAAAACTCTTTTTCATGAAAGATAAGAAAATTGTCGATCTTTGGAGTGAAAATCGCCTGTTCGGAGAATGGACCTCTTTAAAGAGTAGTATAAAACATATAGACCGAGTCAGAGTGGACATTTGTGTTTAGTTCAGGTTTCCTTCAACACTATATCATTAAGATGTAGTGAAAAACACTCTAGCTACTACAAACGTTATTGTTTTGCATGGTGATAACAACAATATGAATACTAGGGTGAGGATACACCAAGCATGTTTATTATTATAAAGCTTTCGGTCTGTTAACTCGTGCATGAAAACCCGGGTTAACGGACCAAAAGCTTTGCAGTAAGAAATAGTGAATTCTCGAGCTAGTATTCACTCTAGCGCAATGCTTCATCTCTAAAAATACACTTTAGAAACTGCTGAAAAATATTATGAAGAAAATATTATCCTTTTATCTTACTACAATTAAGTTGATTTTACCATCTACTGTCGCTCCACAAGCGACTGACTGTATTTTTATTTTGTTTTTGTTTATAGCTGCCAGATTTCTTCACGAAAATGGAGTAATCTTACATTACAATGACCGTTCAAGAGGTCTTGACAAGCTATATTTCATTGAGCCTGGCTGGTTATGCGAAATTATGGCGCTGCTGGTGACTGTAAAGGAGACGAACGCTTTTGTTAAAGGAGGAATCATTGAAAAATCTAACGTGCATCTCTTGCTCAAGAATCCTAGATTGCCTCCTGAATTTATAGAACAGGTAATGAAAAATGTTTCAGAATAGTAAACAGACAAAAAGTTAAACTGGTCTGCTATCGCAAGAGAATATTCCTCCTAATAGATGAATTCGGCCAATGGCAATGGAGATATGGTTTGGAGGCCCCAGCAAAGTTATTATTTTATGTATTGATCTGCTTATGCAAGCTTGTGTACGGTGAAGACATAGTCATTGGAGATTTAGTTGGGAAACTTGGTCAAAGTCTTTTTTCTATCTTTTTGTTCTATTTTATGCCAACTTGTTTACGCGGTGAAACATTAGTCATTGGAGATTTAGTTTGGAAACTTGCTCAAAGTCTTTGTTCTATGTCTTTCTTCATGCTCATGCAAATAGTCATTGCTGATGCGTTTTTCAGATCTGGGGTCGATTGTTCAAAGCTGGGTTAGCGTTAACCTGGGTTAAAATTTAACCAGCTGTTTGGTTTGTCCATTTGTTTCAAAACTTTACAAATAAAGGCATCTTTTTACATAGTTTAGCTTTGTGGAAAAATTTTTTACATTTAGTAAACAAGCGGTTAAAAATTTTGCTTCAAACTTTTCGTGAACAACCGGCCCCTCGACTTGACCAAAGTCTTTGTTCTATTTTTTTGTTCTGTTATTGCCATGTCCATTATTTTAATCTAATTTATTTTCTTCATTCCTGCAGTATATTCAACTGATGGAAAGATTCGAAGTCGCCCTTACTTTGGATGAACATCGCTTATTGGTTCCTTCCATGCTACCACGTGAAAAACCTGGCCTCCATCTTGCTGATCTCAGCAAAATGTTGAGCAGGGGTAAAAGTGGATTGTCTGCGGTATCTGAGAATCTTGAACAACAGCGCGAGGGTAAGTCAAAAATAAAATACAAACTCATGAGTTAAGCTGTGTTAATATGAGAATGGCATGAAATCAAAGCAGAGCAATTCAATCTCTAAATTCAATACAACGGTAACTATAAAATTTGAAAACATTTTATAAAAATATTGATCGTGTTCAACGTTTCGATATGTTTCAGTCATCATCAAGTTCTCATGAGTTATTCCATTTCAAAGGTCGGTTGTGCGACGCACGTTCAGCTTAAAGGGTGGATGAGTGAGAATTCAAAAACACTCCTATGTATAATTTCTAAATCTTTTAAATTCAATATGTTGCGCTAGAACTGCAGTTAGATACATGTTATTGTTTGTCGTTAAAAGACATTCAGTTCTATTGTGAAAGGAAAACATAAATACGATCTATATTTTGAGATTATCCACCGTCTAAGCTAAACACGCTTTGTTTATATGCCCTAGTGCCTATGTACGTATATATAAGCGAATATCGCAAGAATCATTTCAACCATGGTGAATGATTTAATTTCAGAACTAGGGAATCAGACCATTCACCATGGCGAACACGTTTCTTCCTGCGATATTTATATGTTTGTCCCCACGAGAAAACCACTGTTTTATTACAAGTGAAATGTAATCGTTCATCTGCTTCCGATGATGGTCAAACATTGTCGAAACTGAAAAGATATGTTATAAAATGTTTTGAATTTTCGGAATTACGTTTGTTAGATACATACACATAATACATAACACTTTATTTAACCACGCTCCTTATCAGAAACTCTGTGGGTTCTGTAATTTCTCAATCTAGAGCGAACCACGGCCTCGACTCGACAGAGGCATGCACGTGCAGTGCATTCATCCCCCAAAATGTTCAATATTTTCATTATATTGGGGGAAGGTTACGTTTGGTTCAGAGGTTTGACAACAACATGGCGGACATGTGTAGCTTACTCGTATCTAGCCAAATGACTAAGATACGAAATAGCTTTAGGAATTCTGAAGCGTGATTAAAAATCTAAAATTTATCTGTGCATGCCTGCGAACCCCAGCCATTCCCGTGCACTAAGATGAAACTACAGCGACTGCGAACGATTCAAGCTTTTATAAAAATTTCCAAGCTGCAGAACTTTAATGACTCATACATCTGTATGTCATAATGTGAGCCCGAGAGTTCAGACCGGAGTAAATGTAAACATTTTTTTTTTCAAGTCAGTCTTAAGTTTTCGTTTCTTCAATTTCAAACTACTGCTTCGCGTTGCTGTCGGATGCAACAATCTAATATACAGGGTGTATATAAAAAAAAAACGCTATCCTACGTTCAAATGAAAATTTCAAAAAGAGGAGGAATTGGTGAAGGCTTATATTTCCACTGCTCGAATGCTCTACTATTCAGTTTTATAAATATATCTTGCTTGTTAAATTTGAGCTTGGTATGAGTGACTAATGTTTCTTTGAGTAATTGGAATCGGACAATTTAAAATTCAGATAGCTTGAATTAATTAAAAATTTCAGTTAACTTGATTACAATCATTTAGCGTATAGCCATCATTTCCCAGAACTCACATATCACTTCGACATGCATTTCGCGAGCAACTCTTCTGAATAAAAATTATGGATTTCCACGCAAAAAATGTGCTTCAAAAGCATTTCAAACAAGGTATTCGCATGCAACGACAATGTATCATTGGGAATTAAGAACGTTGAATTCAAGTATCTAAAAATGACCGCTTGCAGTAAATTACTTATTTTGCGCAGTTGTAAATAGCTTAAAATACACAATCAACAGCACAATGAGTGGAGATGGGACTACAGCATGAACCCAAAATGAAGACGTGAAAATTTATATTATTTCGGTTATAAAGCTTTAAAGTTGGATTGCGTTTTTTTATACACCCTGTAGATCCACAAGCAAGAACTTACATCTAAGGTAAGTACTAAATATGTAAAATATAGAACGAAGGCCGATCTGGCTGTATGATATTAACTTACGCATTATAAAACTGTTTTAAATCGTTTCGGGTTCACCTTTAGGACAATGAATTTCTGCTTACTTCTCAAATTAAATGAGGTACAACATTCAGCAGGCAACAAAAAGTTTGAATTAGTTTATCACTTATCTGTTGTCGCCTCTGAGATAGAGGGACTGAACAGGCTGTTAATTGGATTTCTTTGTACGTTTTAGTGCGTTAAATAATTCGCATTGCACGTCTCAGTTTGGATTCTAAATCATGTGAGAGATATAATGGGAAACCGCTGTGAAGCACTGGACAAGTATACTCAACCAGTGATCTGATATAGGACCTAAAGAGTCCAAGCAACTTCAAACATCCTACTTTTGATCGTTTCTACTGGGTTAAGAAACATAGTCTTTTTGCAGGTTTCCTAACTAGTTCATTGACATGTAATTCCATTTCCAGTTGTCGAATACATTAAGGCTTAAGATCTTTGTGTAAATTGGAAATACTTCCAGGGTTGTCTGGTTTATCATTGTAGGCGTAAAGTCCCTTTCTGATGTTGTAAAGCTGATTCTTAATTCTTTGCTTTCAGTACGTTCAACACAAATTTGTCATCTGATCCATAAATGATTGAACGTTACCAATTCTATCCTTGGAAAAAACTTCGGAGATTTTTAAGTCATCTGCATATTTCTACATGTCCATGTCTGGTGCATTTAATTCGTTATTCATTTTTTAAAATAACCATGGGCCCGTAATCTAGTTCCTTTTGTAACGCCAGATAGCGCTGTGCTTCATTCCGAAACCCACTCTTGACCTAGTTTCACCCTTTGCTTGCGATTAGACAGGAAATCAACTAACCAATTAACAATCTTCTTTGGAATTTCGTACGTTCCTAATTTCTGAAACAAAATATAGTGGTCAATCAGGTCGAACGTCTTCTTAGAGTTGAAGAGTACTATGCGAATAGAGGCGCTGTAACTCTCGGTACCACAACTCCTTTGATGTAACAATGTGTTGTTTTTGATCCAGCCCTGTTCCGAACTATGTTGTGCCAATGTCCTTCAGTATACAGCTGGCTTTACGAAGCAATCGACGGAATATTCCTCTGCGACCTTTGAAAGAATTGGTGTTAACGAAGTAGGTCCTGTCTTATATCTTGAACAGGTAGAACAATTAATAGTCGTCATTATTGGCGTTGCCAACACGTCACGCACTTCGTCAATTTTTGGTACCATTGACGTGACGTTCGACAGCATCAGAGAAGGAACAAACATGTGCATGTTGAGACCTGTTAAATTGCTAGTGATTGGAATATTGACTAAGTTATACCTAACGAACATTCTTGGGTAACTCATATGCTTCTTTGTACTTGCCGTTTTGAGAGGATTATTGGAATCGCTAAGTTAGTATTAATGAGATTTTAGATTTCGTTCAATTTGGTATCGCGTAATATAGATACTTGGTGAGGTATTATATTTTGATATTGATTGACTGCTTGACTGGACAGAGGGCAGGAGGGTTTAGCCTATGTACTTTGCTTTCCTAAGAGAAGGTGCATGGCCGGACCGTAACCTTCATCAGTGGTTGTTGTTGGGCTGGGTGGACAGGAATGTTCATTAGTGGTTGCGCTATGAAATAATTTCGGGGGAATTGTATGCTGTGATTCTGGTAAAACTATTCTCGATTTGGGATCGTTGCCTTTGGCTGATGGAATAAAAAAGTGCCAGGACGAAATGCTTGAAATGTCACGTGCTGAGAAATCGCATTGGTTTCCTTTCTGGCGAACCCGTTCCCATAAGGAAAGGGGGAACCTATTCTTCGTTTAAGTTTTTTATCTATTGGCTCAATTGTATGCGAACGATGAGGGTGTTTGAAGTGGCAGTTGTGTTTCTTAGTACACCATCTCCACCCTGAGAAGAAGTGCCTTTACGGATTTGTTTACCATTGTAATTGTGTTTGAGGGTTGCAGTGTCTGCGGTCTTAGATTAGGAGTTATATTTGCATGCGTTTCTATAACTCCTTTCGGTTTATTGGCAATTGCTTCTTTTGTGAGTGTTAATAGGGGACTTTTTAGTTGGTCTATTTATGCGGTGGCGTTTGTATTGAGATTAGTATTCTCGTCTTTGTCGCAAGACGAAGGAATTTCTATACAAGTTATGCGTGACTGCTTTTTGCTCCAGTTACTAAGTGACTCATTTGGCAAAAGAAGGTGAATCGTTCATTCTGGTCTTCATTGCCTGAAGTAGGGTCTTTTGGTTAAGGGTGTTACAGGGTTTATTAAGTAAGGATGCTTTGCAAACAGGGCCGTAACTAGACACGATATTTGGGGAGTGTGCATATTCGTGTTCTGCCTGACGGATTTATTTTGAAAGCGATTGTTTTTACGTTATGTAAAATTGAATATATGAATATGCACCCCCTCAATTATTGTGTCTATAGTTACGGCAATTAAACTGCAAAGTATTTTATCGAAGTTGAATTTTATTTTGCTTCATCCTTTTTTCCCACATGCAACCTAAGTTTAAGGTTTTTGCATGCACTTCTCGATTCTGTTGTGAGAATTTAACGCAGTTTTTAAGGATTTTCGCCGATTAGAGCGGGTTAAAAACTATACATATTGTATTCAACTGCCCAAAAATATTACACTCTAAATATGCTTTTTTAAAGCTAAAACAATTACTACCCTTGATGCTATATTATCTTTGGATGCCCCGTGCTGTTTTGTTTTCATCATTATTTTAATTAAGCATTAGCCAACGTGGCCTTGTTGTTGCCAAATTTGACTGTTCAACTGTTTGTTGATCGATAGTTTTACGCATCTGTTTCTTTCTCTGTTCTTTTACGAATCTTTTTTGTCGAAACAACGTGTGTCTTTTTATGAGAACTGTTTTATGTGGCGCTTTTTGTTTGAATTTTGCAACCGACTTTATCTTTTCAAGTGTTTGAGCTTCTTTGACCTGCCTTAATGCTTTAGTATGTCTCTTCGAATTCTTCTTTTTGATAAATCTCGTTTGTCGAAAATTTCCATGTCGATTTATTCTAGATATTAAAGTTCTTTTAGTCTTACCGCTGTTTTCTGTTGACATTCGCTTACTGTATACTTGATTCTGGTCATCGCAGCTTGAACTTGTCTGTTTATTGAATTGAACTAGTAGAAAAAAGCACAATACGAAAATCAAGCATATTTCCATGTAGCCGTATTTTCTTTCTAACATTTTGAATGCTGATTCCACATTCGTAGATCGAGATGAGCTTTTACCATAGGCTGTTGTCAGTCCCTTTCAGGAATACAAAGCGGTGTAATTGGCTATTAATTTTAAAATAACCGTTTAAAAACGCGAGCGCTGATTGGTTGAAAGCGTCAAAAAGCCGTGTTTCTATAACTCGATAGAAATAGAAACACGGGAATCTTCTTCGCGCGGGTTTCGTGGGATTGCGTGGATTAGGCGGGAATTTAAAAAAGATAAAAATATAAAGAAAAAAATAAAATTGAAAACTTGATGAACGTATAATCTCATACAAATATTTGAAAGAATCTAATCAAAATGAATAATAGTTGGTTTTTATTGTTTTCAAAAGGTTATTTATTTAATGAACGAAATTGAAAACATTTTATCAGAAAATGTGTAGCACCGCTGAGTGGACAGTTTGTTACTGATGTTTTATTCTGTGCGCTTGGATCAGGGCTAGGATATGATGAGGCGAATTCACCGACAGCTAGTCTATACCCACACAAAACCTTTACATGTGAGATAAAAGAAACTGAAATCAATAGCTTTCTTTTACTCATAATTGTGACAACAAATAACAAAAAAGTCATTATTTAGAGAAGGAAGTAGAACAGAAAGTTCAAAGCTTCCGACGTAAGTGAACCTTCTGTATCGATCTTTATTCCGTGCCAGAGGTTTCCTACGCCCGCGAAGGAAACACGTTTATCATCTTCTATGTTTCACCCCATTGCGATAAATTGATAAATCTCGGGCTTTTGATGCGACCACGTATAAGGTAGGACAGTAGTGCCACTTAAAGATGCAACGTGTCCTCGTATTTTTATGCCAAAATATGCAGTTTACTGGCTACTGCCAATCAGTTCAGCGTGCCTATTGACCAGAATATGCAATTTACTGCATGGCTGCGAATCATGCGTAGAGCAATATGCGCGAGGACAAAACTTCAAAGATTCCGACGTAAGTGGCACTTCTGTTCCTCCTTCACTGTAATGCGACTATGTTTCGCGGGAATCAGTTATGCAAACAGCATTTCCCACTGTAGAATAAAAACTTTTCCCATTCATATCCATCCGAAGTGAACTTTAAAACTGCTTGAACATTCTACATTTCTCAGCCTGTAGCCAGAACTCGTATCAGCGCTTCGCGCTTCAGCGACATACAAATTCTAGCTTCACGCTTCGAAGGGTAAATCTTGTATGGCCCTCAGACCTTTGCAATAACTGTTACTATCCGTGTGTTTCCTGTGCACTAGTGTGGAACTTGCTCTCAGGGCCGCCTCGTCAAGACCAGTGAAAGATACACTGCTACTTCTGTCTTTCTGATCCAAAAGTAAGAATTTGTACGAAAAAAGATTGTTTTGAAATAATAAAATGATTTGTTCGGGATGTAAAAAAAAGCTTTGAATTTTTGTATTCAACCTGTTTTACATCGGAACGCATTATGTTTTTGATGGTGAACAAAAGTCCTTTCATGCAGTTAAGGAAAAAACGGTTTAACGGTTAACGTCGTCTGGCATTGGACAGAGCGTAACTACAAAAGATCAGAGCTCTATAGCATGTCATTCAAGGGTGTGTTAATACACTAAAAGACCTTGTGGCCATTTAACTTGTTAAAGTCTAGTTGTCTCTCAAGAGTGAAAAACAAAGACCGTGTTCAAGTACAACCATGCATACCTCCTATGACTATAATAAGAAATATTTGAATGTTTAGGTTCTAGGAAACGAAAGAAACTTTTCAGTCTTTTGGGCGTCCCACATGAGAGACAGATAAACTGGATTGAATCAGATAAACTCACTCCCAATGTTCTTTGGCAAGCTAATTCTATAATGAAGGGTATAATGCGATGTTCTTACTATTACGATGTAATCAATTATTGTTTAATTGAATGGCTTCTTATCATAAAAACTCTTAATAAATCAATCACGTAAGTAGTTATCATTAATTACTTGATAAAATAAACAATTACGAAAAAATTATCCAGCAAAACATTAATCTTTCCGACAACGTCTAATTGACTTCGTCACCTAGATGTTTTGCAGCCTTGTACTGTATAATTTCTGACAGAATTGAATTGTATTTCTGTCTTAAGCAGTTCATGTACAACTCACCACAGAAATTGATTTATTAGTTATTTGTCGAATTGGTTGTTAAAATTGATTCGTCCATTAAGCAATTATTAAACAATTAATAAATTACTTGATTGATTAATGAACCAATTTAGTTGATTAATTAGTTGATTTTGAGTTTGAATATGTGTCATCTGATAATAAAGTGAGTAACTTACTAACATGATCAACAAGATTTTCCCTTGATTAGCGGATTAATTGATTATTGGGTTTATTGTAGATCAATTAATGAATTAATTTATAATCCAATAATCTATTGTATATTAATTGATTGCTGATATACCGTATTTCCTCTAATATACGCTTTGCCTCAATTACACTCCGCCGTCGGCTAATTGTTATATAGCAATGACAATAAACGCCTCCCTCTAGTATACGCCTCCGCAAAAATGGCCTTTTATTTGAATAATTGCAGGAAGATAAGACAATATTAAACATTATAGGTAATGTATTAAAACGTTGATCGTTCTTTGTTTTGCCTTTAGAATGAGCCGGCTACGATAAAAGCAAGAGTCATTTTAATTTTGCCCTGTTTTTAGCAGCGAAGCCTTGATTGGGAACCCTCTAGTGGAACAGTTAAATTGTCATACATTTGCCCCAGAGCTTGTCAAGAGTTTGACTGCAGAACTGATGTCTCCCTCTTTTACATGCCTCCCTCCAATACACATCACACCAAATTTCTTCAAAAATGAGTACACGCTCCCCGGCTTATATTATAGGAAATACGGTTATAGTTGATATTATTTGATCTATTAGTAGACACATTGCGTAGTAAACTAAATTTTGCCCTAGACAAAAAGAAGGATATCCATGGAAAGATCATCACAAAATTAGTCAAATTACAGAGTTCATTCGTGAATTTTTGTAATGTACGGAGAAACTATAGCCACGCGAAGTTTGCAAATTTTGTATAATTTTGAATTACGCGGTCAAAATTGATAACCTTTTCTCAAAAAAGGTACCAATTTAGGTCGTGTAATACAAAATCTGCAAAATTTGCAACCTTCGCACGATTGTAATTCCACACTTAACAAGATTTTGCGGCCAAATCTTACTATTCTACTAATTTTATGATGCTCTTTCCAGATGTGGTAATACTTTTGTCTACTTGGAAAATTTTATCTTCTACGCAATAGGTCCGTTGAATTCACTGATTATAATCCTCGATCCATTCATTATTAATGTATTTTCTTTTAGAATCAAATTCTGGGAATCCATCCGAGTACCTGCGCCGACTGTATAAGATGAACTACGTGCCCAGCGGTTTCTGGAGTCGTCTTATAGCCCGGCTCATGATCGCTGTCCAACGGTGGGGAGCAGAAGAAGGACTTGGAGACGAGTTAATATGTGACGATGAAGGCAGAGCTGTTCGATCATCTTCTAATTTTCGTCCAGTCCCTCACGGTTACTCTATGATTTACTGGCGAGAAGGGATGGGCGTAGTTTATGAGGGAGGACATTTGTTGGTTGAGTCGTACTCTGAAATGGTGAGATAAAAGATAACATATTGGGATTTAGTGCAGGAGCATATGTAAAATTAGGCCTGGTTCTCATATATCGCCGATGCTGGCGGCCCTCTTTGTGTTTGATCATCGGAGAAAAAAATTATTTACGCGAGACAAAAGAGTTCAAGCATCAGTGACCAAGGACATTACACGTCGCCGATCATCGGCGACATATAAGAACCAGGCTTTAAAGCCTGTTTTTCACCAGCACTATATTTGGCGCGAAGCGACTTTTTGTAGTGTTCAACTTGAAAGGAATTGATTAAAAACTCATGAGTTTCAGTTGAAAGCTTATGAGACCAAGAAAATAACTCGCTTCGCGCGAAAAAAAAATTGCTTGTGAAAATCAGGCTTTAGCGTGTCTCAAATAAACTGCAAAGCTTTTGAAAAAAGGTATTTATGAAATGTGCTTTAGTCCATACTAATTGATGTCAGGGGTTCGTAATCGCAATTAAACCTTTAAGGCCCTGTTACACGGTGCAATTTTTCTTGCAACTTGCAATGCAATTCTACTCTTGAGATAGGTTAATTAGTGAAGAATGTTCGATATGTGAAGAGAACATCAGCGTAGAGTAACGAACGTACGTGTTTGCCAATTTTA
>JAOBYK010439344.1:0-14546 GCA_025434845.1 Phenganax subtilis | reverse complement strand
CATTAACATATAATTTATGCATCTGAGTAATTTGTAATGCCTACAGTGTTCCGTTTTTTTTGAAACACACTGTATAATAAAGAGGAATGTCAACCGAAGAAAACAGAATCACAAGCAGAACAAAAGAAGGATCGGAAGACTTAGGAATCTTTGCTGAAATTTCGAACAAGTCTAAAGAGTTTAAACCTCCAGAAATTAACAACAAAAAGATCCATTTAATATGATTATAGTTGGATATACTTGTTGTGGTAAAACTCACTATTTACTTAAACTAATAGAGCAAGACTACGTGGGCTATTTTGACTATATAATTCTAATTTGTCCGACCTACGAGTGGAACAAAACTTATCAAAATTGGCAATACGACGGCCATGATAACTTTATAGTTTTAAGTTGTGCTCATCATGATGTAAAACCGTTTTTGAGACAAATTGTAAACTTTGCCAAAGGAACAAACTTTCTAATTTATACTAGATGAATATGCTTCGGGAAAATTAGTAAAAATTAGAACTTCTGAATTAGTAAACCTGGCATTCTCAGCAAGACACTGTGGTATCAGTACAATTGTTATTAATCAACAACTTACTTTGATTGATTAGCCTTATCGTGAAAACATAAGCAGACTTGTTTCATTCTACAACCCAGACAAAAAAGATTTGAACACAATTTTTAATGACTATCTAGGCGACATTTCCAAAGACGAAAAATGTGACATTCTTAGAAAGCTAAAAAATGTCAATTTTCCAAGTTAGACATTTCTCTAAGACATCGATTTCATTACTCTGTAGGTTAACCTACTGCTCCTCCGGTCATGTCAGTAATGACGTCATCAATGATTTTCAAGTCGCTTAGTAACTTGATCTCATCCGATTCTGAAAGCTCTCCAGTTCTCAAAATCGTGATAAACTTGTTACAAACTTATTGATGTGTTGTGCTTGAGAATTTAAGATGTTCTACTAGTCTTGTAATATTACTTTTAGTAATCAAAGCTGTGATAAATGCTCCAACTGCAGTAAGAATCAGTGTTAACGGATTAACAACACTAATACCAGCTCCAACAGCTGTCAAAACAATACCTGTAGATTGTAAAGAAATCTTGATACGATTGAGTTTTTTGTACTTTTTATTACTATTTGATACTTGGCATAGTAGTTGTCATAGATTCTTAAAAGTTAATTAAAAGTGTCTTGATCTAGTTTATTTGAAATATGATTAAACTTTCTAGGAATGTTCATTTATATAATGTCTAAGACTAGTAGTGTACATTTTCAATTACTTTGTTTTTGAAATTAACCTGACCGTCACTCACAACAAATATCTTACACAACACATTCGCCGTGCAACGTAGCTTTTTTTTTCACAAGTAGAATTCCATTTTGAGTATTCATGGGCTTTTTACCAGATCCGGTTTGTTTTCCACAGTTCTAAGGTCAATCACCAACGCGAACTTGCCTTTGAAAAACTTCCTAATTGTCATGTGGCTGTTGTATTTACCGAATAGCTTTTTTGCTTCTGGGTACAAGTCTTCTTTCTTGATACCTTGACTATACACGCAGTTAGGTACTCCTTCGATGTTAACTTTGACAGACTGCACGCTACGATAAATGTATTCTTCACTATTTGTAATAGTTTTATTCCTGAACAACATTACATGCAGCCATACTTTTTGTGGTAGATTCACTATCTCGTTTACGAGTGTATGTGACTTATCTCACTCTACAGTTTTCATAAGAGTTGCATGTTCGAAACTTATAGACTTCTTCCAACGTCGTATCTGGCTAGTGCTTGACTAGCTAGGTTTTCATTTTCAATTGTCTCATACTCAAGTTCAACATTTTCTAGTGTGTATCCTTCAACACTTTCACCAGATTGAGCTACCATGATACTTGAAGCTTTTGGTAATTTTTTTTATTTACGGTATAATACATATCATTGCACAGGAGTATGAATTGCAGCATGTTTACAAAATTATATATACAAGTATTAATATTTACAAATACACTAGTTAGTAAATATTAAAATATACGAGTTTCATATACATGCAACTAATGCTACAGAAGTATTAAAATTGTGATTGTATAAAAGTAGCAATTGGCATAATTTATAAACTATGCATAATCGTTCTCACCCAAAATATAAGCCATTGCTGGAAAAAAACTCCTTTTGTATCTATCTGTTCGGCATCTTGGTAGTGAGAGGTTAAAACTGTTCCGAAGGTTTGCTGTAACGCATTGTTTACGAGTGGGAGGCAATAAGTGATGAATCTGGTTCAGTAATTTTTGTTATAGCTTTCAGACAAATCTGTGTGTGTCTTTCACCTAACTGACTTAAGTTGGCCGCTGTTAGCGCATCGCGATAATGATAACCGGGGAATATTATGCGCATTGCTTGCTTTTGTATTGCTTCTATTTTTCCAGAAGGGTATTCAAGAATGCTATTTGACCACAGAACACAACAATAGTCCAAAATTGATTGTACAAGTGAAGAATAGATGTAGGTCAGATCTTTACTTGACACACCAGCTTTTTTAAGCACTGTAATTATATGCAAACGTTTTGATGCTTTACTAATTATTTCGTCTGTGTTTTTATTCCACTTGAAATTGTCCGATATGGTCATACCCGGTAACTTTTGAGATGCCACTTTCTCCAAGGGACTCCATTCAGCAAAAGGGGTGCAAGGTTCGGTGTACGTTTTAATGGGCAAACTAACGTTTCTTTGCATTTTCTAGGATTAAGGTTCATGTTGTTCCGTGTTGACCATACTAAAATGGTGTCTAAATCAGTTTGCAGGGCAGAAGCTGACTTGGTCTTAACCACCTCCGACAGAGTCACGTTATCGACATACTTCCAGTGGTTTGCTATAAGTGGAGATTTGACTGCAAGAGCGTTAATCATTATAGCAAACAAAGTCGGCCCGAGCTTTGTGCCTTGCGGATTACCAGCGTGGCAAAATTTCCAATCCGAAATAATTGAGTTGAACTTAACAGCTTGGCGTCGACTGCTAAGAAAGCTACAAAGCTTTGAACTGGAAATTACGACCCATTGAATAAGGCGCCAATAGGCCATGATCACCTATGATTTTATCTAGTTTAATCTTTTGCTATCTTCCATGGACTGATTGTATTAAAGCATCTGAAACCTTTAAACTATCAGTTTTACAAAATATTTTGGTTTTATTCGTGTATGGAAGTTTTTCTAGTACAATCTTATACTTTGATAGTTCTTTCTTAATGTCTTCAAATGTCAAATACCCAACCGGAAGTAAAATTGTTACGTCATCTTTGGTAATGAAGTTATTTTCTAGTGGTTTACGTTTTTGTAATTCCAAAAGACCATAGACGACTTGCAGAACACCTAGAACTTGAGGTTGTTTCAATTTGTTTGTCTATATGAAGTTCCTCGTGGCGGTTGTTAATAAACACAGTAAGTTTGTCCATTTATTATATGACATAGAACTTTTCATACTTATAATAAATGGACTCTTGTCAAACAGAAAGATATTACAAAGCTGTTTATGGTAAAAACTACAAACAGGCTGAGTCTATATATAACACTCAAGTACAAAAACTAAAGGATGACTCTGTCAAAAAGTATCCAAATGCTATCATTGATAAATTTGAATTTAATGTCATAGTTAATCCAGATTCCAACGGCGTGTTGACATTTGACACTATAGCATAGACTATGACGTCACAGATAAGTACGGAACAGACATTACTTCTGAGACGTTTCAAGACAAGTATTCATGGTTTTTGTATTGGATGCCTAGAATTACGAACTCTCGAGGAACAAAATTTGGACTAAAAACTTGCTGGCAACTCTAGTTTAGACTTTGAAAGCTTTGACATTTATGTTAATGAGAATGATAGTTCCAGGTGTAATCTTGAACCACTTGACACAAATTGGGAAAACACCAGTGACGACATAACCAAAGCAAACTTCTTGTATTTAGAAGATCCTTATTTTACAAGTTTAGTCGCTTCTTATGTCTTGTCATACAAGTCTGGTATGTCCTTGGAACACATAAATACCCAAAGCCAGCCTAAGATTGTCTCAAGTGCAGCAAAGTATTACTTCTATTATCATATGAACAGGTTCTTGAGGTATCCTAATAAACTTAGTACTTTTGTCAACAATGAGTAGTTCAAGACGATCCAACTGTAACTATTTCACACATGAGACAATCCATCCAAGACACAAACGTAATGTTGAATCTGGTAGTAAGTCCTGGAATTATATTAATTCCGTCTGATATGATAATTCTAGACAAACCTATAGAAGGAAACAACACACTTATGACTGCTACACCATCTATGAAATTTGGTAAGAATGATAATATAAATCTGTACGAACCTAAACCTAGTCTTAGTCTTTAACCTAAACCTAGTCTTAAACTTGAATCTAAACCTAAACCTAGTACTGATTTAGTATTAGTTCTAAACCTACAGCTACAAACATGTTCGAAGCTGCAGGTGTTATGTTGGTATTTGGACTAATAGCAGCACGACTTATACTATAAAATAAATGGCACTACACTATGGCTACGAACAACAAGCTAATGAAAAACACCCGTGTATAAAAACATACTTGTGTAATTTTTTTATATGAAAAAATAGTAGAAACTACTTGGCGTATTCCAAAGACATTAAACAGCGGCTATCTAGCTACATCAAGTTTCCTACAAGATGTTAAGGACAAGACAAAAAATTTGGAAAGAATGATAACTTTCTTAAAAAATAACTTTCTTAAATAACTTTCTTAAATCACACGATTGACAATGATGACGTCATCATATACTTTAGTATCAAGTATTCAATTGTATAAGGATGAAAGGTGGTTTTAAAGAGTTTTCTGATATAAAAGCAGTCAGAATAATGAAAAAAGACGTTGTGAAGTTTAGTGGGTATCAGGTTGTTCCATCGGGTATTTTGTTCTATCTTACTAATTATACTACTAATGTAAGTGATGTCTATATGTTTATATTAAGGTTACAAAAAGAGTTGGAAATAACTATGGAAATGAATCTAATTTAAATATTGCTGTGGAAACGGTAACAGAATAATTAAATACTTTTAAATAAATGACTGACTCAAACAAAACACAAGACGAGTCAAAAACTACTAGTGTTCCTAACAATGAAATTGTTGTTATTACAATGCAAAATAAGTCAAAGATCCTAAACGTGTAGAGGTGGGCAAACGCTAATATGAGATGTCTAAGCAGGCTAAAGAAGCTAAGAAAAAGAAGTTAGAAGAACTTAACCAAAAGGCTGAACAAACACAAGACAGCAAGAACTGGAGACCTAGAAACTATATTTACCCGCAATTGGTACAATTTGTATATTAAGTGTTGGTCTATTTTGTTACATGAACACTAACCAAAGTCACAACAAAACACTAGAAAACATATGAGCCCTGTTGTTGAAAAACCTGAACCAAAACCAAAACCGGCAGTCAAACTAGACACAAACTTGCTGACGTTTGACTGAAGCAACAGAAAAATAAACATACTTATAATAAATGGGTTACAAAATAGCTTTTGTCAATCAAATTTACTCTGCGGCTGTCCTAACTTTTTTGGCTGTCGGAGTTTCTATGCTGAGCAAGAAGGCGTTTGGTGAACCCTTGGGAATGCCACAGAACATCAATGGAACATTAAAACTTGCAGGAGCTGTGATGATTGGATCTGTGTTGGTTAAGTACCTCAAAGAAAAGAAAATTATACCAGAAAATATTGACAACAACAAATATGGCGTCTACAGCAGCTGAAGATATTTTCAAAGCATTTGCTTTTGCAGGTGCTGGATTTTTATTCAGTAAACTTAATCATTCTGGATACAAAAAAGAAATGAAGCGCCACAACTTAGCTTTGGAAAAACTTGCTTATGAGAAAGAAAAATGGTTTGAAAAAGAAACAGCTTGAAAAGATAAAATTGCTAGACTTTGTCAGGAGTTGTCAGATGCCAATGATGACATTAATACTACAAATGACGCCTTGAAACAATTACATAATCAAATTCATACGTTAAATTAGACTTTGAGCGAGAACCAGTACTAGATGACTACTACAAATCTTTGAAAGAATTCCAAGAATATCAACACATTGCTTCCAGTGTTATTGGTTTAACTGGAGGTTGGTTACTTGGTAAACTTATTTTGTAGTAGTACTTTAACAGAAAATTAATGTTTTATATAATAAATGAGCAGCTTAAAACAACTATGACAACAAGCAAAAGACCAAGGCATTAAAAACAGCAGTAAAATGAATGTTGAACAAGATTGTAAAGCTCTTGGAATTGAAAAACTACCACCAAATGAAAAGTTTGAAAATCATTGTCGAAAAGCTATGAAAACGCCTAAAACTGTAGAGATTACTAGTAAAATCACTGGAGAATCTAAGAGTTTTCCGAGCACTTACAAAGCTAGTCAATACTTGGGTGTTAATCCTGGAAGTATATCTTAATATGCAAAAACTGGCAAGTCTATTAAATATTGGACTATAAAAATTTTCCATTATAAAATGCCAAACATAGATTATAGTATGAAATATCCTGATGATTGGGCAGAACCTGAGAATTCAATGTGTCCTGATAGACCCGGATTTAGAAATTGTTAAAGTCCTAATCTTAGTTTCATTCGTAATATAATGTTGTATTACGAATGAAAGTCTTTTTTTGTTTTGTTTAGTTTTTAGTTAGTTTGTAATGTCCCAGAGATATCGTATTTATTCCATCTGAGAGTATATACCTTTTTATCATCTGAGCTTACAGCTATTTTATCGATTTCCTCTGTAAAAAGTTGATGTTTATGAGATCTTATAATTCTCATTTTTCTTCGTTCTTCTTTTCCAGTAAATAGACAGTTTTTATAGTCTTCATGTCTTATGTTTTTCTTAATTACGTTTTTCTTAACACCTTTTGCTTTTTTATTTGAGCCACCTATGTTGTCAATATAATTGTAACATGTGGACCTAAGCCCTGCAAATTCTATAATTTGTTTACCTCCAAGTTCATCTTTCATAACTCCAGGAACTTTTTTATTTATACCTTTTATTATATGAGGATTCTCTTGTTCAAATTCACTTGTATCAAAATGTTTTTTCAAGTCTGGGCAAATGTCTTTGTAAAAGTCTTCAGTTGTAATTTCATAAACTAAAGAGTCAGTATCAGTGAATAATAGCTCTGCTTTATCTTTGTGCTTTGATTTAATATAATTATAGTGAAAGTCATACATTAGACCTTTTGAAATGTCCAAGATCGACATTCCCACATAAATTGGTTTGTTTAGCATTAGTTTTGTTCTGTACATATGAACTGCTATCAAATGCTCGTCAAATATAGTTGTTGACTTATAATTTTGTTTCTTGAATAACTTTAATGCTTTTTCAAACGAATTCACCAGCTGAATATCAACTAAATTTCTAATGTTTTCCATAGTTTTACCAAAAACAGAGTTGTTCATTAGTTTGAAAAAGTGTTTTTCAAATTTATTTTTTGCTTCAGTTCTCAGATCAGTATTAAGTTGTAGATAAGATTTCAACCATTTAGATTCTTCAAATATAATACCTCTATGTACTTTTGTTAGAACAAGTCCTTTTTCAAGATATTTCTTAAGACTTTCATGATGAACCACATATTTTTTCTTAGTTGACAGCGTCAGAATTATTTTTCTAGTGTTAGTCTCAAGATCTGGTTTCACTCTTTCTGGAGCTAGAGGATAGTCATTATGAAGATCATGTAAATTTTCTGGATATTCAAGATCAACTTCTAGAATACAAGAATTTTTTTCCCAATCTAAGATTTCTTTTGGAGTCATCCATTTGAAATTATTTGTAGGCAGCTTTTGCACCATTGCCCAGCCATATAAATTTTTTGCATCTAAATATGGAATATAAGTACTCAGTTTTTCAGGATCAAAGTTTTCAAGATATTTATTATTAGCAGTTGAACGTCTTTTTGTAATCATCGAAACCCCTCCACTAATTCCTTTTTCTATCATTAAGTGCATATCTTTATCACTTGAAAGCTCTAATTTAATTTTTGTTAACTTCAAAGCTGCATCCCAAGCTAAGCCTGGACTAGTATAATACCAAGCACGATCAAAGTTATAATTTTTCAAACAAACTTTTCGAAAAGAGTCAAAAACGTCGCAAAGTAACAAGACATCTGTTTTCAAATAAAAGTCGTGGTAGTCTTGCATTGACTTCATCTCAAATGTTTTCCAGATATTTTTAGCGCGGTTATAGTCTTCGTCTGAAATGTGCTTTTTGTTTAAAGTTGAGTAGAATTTAGATTTGGCTTGGATTTTTTCTATAGAAACCATATAATCATTAGGATTAACAATATTTCTCGACAACAAACAATTGTGATCTGGGAAATGTCGTTCTAAGCTGTAAAGATGTTCTCCATTAAAAATGTCTACTAAACTACCCAAGCTTTGACTATTGAATTTAAACGAGTCTGTAAATCTTAGTTGTCTTTTAACTTGTATTAATTTACCGTCTTTCGATTTAAATGTATCTACAATCATGTCTCTGGTAAAACTTATATATTTTTCTTCAGTTTTTGGGATACAGTTTAAAGTACCTTCAGAAATTCCTAAATTTCTTATAAACAAGTGAGAGTCATAACCTTCTAAATTATGGAAAACTACTAGAATAAATTTAGTTTTTTTCATTAATAAATTACAGTCATTACAAGCGGCGCCTCTATATTTTCCAGTATAATGAAAATGATCTCTAACTTTGGTAACTTTATTGTCGAATTCTATATTACAAGCATAACTACACATCGCTTTTTCAAAGTTAGTTTTTTCGTCTTGACTTAATCGCATTTTCTCTGGAAATTTAAATCGATTATAAATGTCTTCTGTCTCAAATTCTAATTTACTTACTAACACGTTTGTAATGTCTTCATCCTCAGACGTTTTTGTGTAATATTCTAACTTTGGTTTATAGATTGCACCATCATAACATTTAACATAATAGCAAAATCCACTTGTGATATGTTCTTGAAATTGTTCAGTCGATTCTCGTAACTTGTTTTTCACAGGCTTTGTAAAACATTCAAAATCGGCAAAAAATTATAAATGGCACTTGGGTTATATGTTGATAGTTTTTGAACCCTACAAATTTTCCAGGATCTGGAGAAACTGTTTTTACAGGGTCGTGTGAGTCACAATATTCGGTATGTTTATCAAGTAAGTCTTGTTTTTCAAAAGCGTTTAGACAGCAATTGCATATAAATTTCCTAATACATTTTTTTGTAATTGGACTCTTAGGAAGCCTACTCATGTTTTTAATCACACAGTAATGCCTGTCTTCTAACAATAATAGTTTTATGGTTGCTTTTTGTTCTGAAATTCTTAGAGGAAATATTGAATTGCTGCCGTGTTCAAACACATTAACTTTTATACCAAGATTTCGTTTTTCAAATTTATCGATTTCAGTGATCGGAGTTGGAAACTTGATACGTTCAAAGTTTAATGTATTCGACTTTTCTCTTAGGAATTTTTTAATTCTTTGGAAATGTGTCTTATCATTATTTGTAAACATTGCGATTGAAACAGCCCATTTGAAACACACTTGATCAGAGTTTTCAGGATTTATAATTGCTTTTTTATCAGCTAACCATTTTGGAGTTTTAACATAAGAAGATCCTTTGATTGGATTGGATTTGCTAGCTCTTATCTCGAGACTAACAATAAAGTCAAGTTACGTTCCAGAGACTTTCTTTTGAAATTGTGAGAAAGACTCTATAATTTTTGTATCATTTTTTCATAAGTTAATTCTAAGTTTGTTCCTGGTAAGATGACTTCTTGATTGCTGTGGAAGTGCTCATCGTCTTTAGTTTTATCTTCTGTAGCAGGATCGTATTTAACCATTTTACAATTCAAAGTCATTTGAATCTTGTGGTTTATGAGTTTCTCAGTAATTAACTCTAACACACTCGGTTTTACTTCTTGAAAAAAGTCAGTAATATTCATACTTTTATTAGCATCAGAAATGTATATTTGAACATTGTTTTTCATAGCAGTTTTCTTAAGTCTAAATTTAATCGGTTTCATATTTGGCTCGTTTTTTGTTAGTCTTATATATTCTCTGATGTCGCTAGTTTTAATAAATCTCTTCCAGTCAAAGATTCCTTTTTTTCTAATAGCTCTGATGTCTTTTTGAGAAGATATGGCATTGTTTTTAGTTTTTTTCCAAAATTCAGTTTCAGTTTTGTTTCTTTCACCACAAAACTTTTCCCCAGATTTTCTTGCTTTTTTCTCTAGTACCTTTTGAATCATAATTTTTTCATTAAGTTTTGTTTTGCTTCATCTAGGTATTTGTATAAATTTGACTTTGTTTTTCCGAGTTCAGAACTTAGGTCTAAACTCTTCAAGTCTCCATTTCCAGAGACTATGTTTTTTGCTACGCCTAGAAGCATTGGCGAGTTTGTTAAAAGTTTATGTTTGTTTTGTTTGTTTCGACCATCTTGGTCCCCAATTAAATTTATTTAAGTGAGGACCAAGACCTGACGTCCTCTTTTACTATACAAAACACAAGTTTCTGTTCTGTTTTATTTTGACCAAAACTTGACGTCCTCTTTTATTATATAAAACACAAGTTTTCTGTTCTGTTTTATTCTATGAAAAACAAAATAAATTAAACTCTCTGTATTATTCTATGGAAGAACAAAATTAATTGATTTCGTTTTGTCATTTGTGTTTATACCTCACAAAACATGACATCATATGATAAATTTAGACACAACATGCCTAGGCACGTCTAAGACGTTTGACAAACATGCTTAAGCACGCTTGGTGACGTCATCAGAATAGAATGTCGCGGAGGTTAAATACCTTCGATAATAGGGTCAGAATGGAATGGCGTAGAACAGCCCCTTTTTTATCTACTTATGGGCAATGAACGGTTATCTGGAAAACGTGGACAACTGACAGCTGATACCGAAACTGTTTTCTGGACACTTTTTTATGCAAACTCTCTTACAGACATTTTTAAAAAAAAAATTCTTACAGACACTCTACCTAGAAAAGAGCAAAAAAGTTCTGAAGAATCGCAATTTAATTCAACCAATTAGACGCTTCTCCTCCCAAAAAAAGCCTATTCTATTTATACGGGCTGCCTAGAGTTCTTTGGATACCACTGGACTGTTGCATTAATCCAGTTCTGAATCCTTATAATCATGTTACTCTATATATAAAGTACTGTGGGGTCAGTTGTTCTAAAAACAGGTAACGTAACCCAGGGTTTATGAAGACTTTTACACCAGCCTTCCTCCCATCTTTTGTTTACAAAGATGAATAGTTTTTCATGTTTCTGTTTTACAGACGTAGATGATTATTTTTGCTCAGTTTGAAAATAAACAAACAAGCAGAGGCATATGAATTAACTAGTAGATTAAAATATTTATCTCATGCCTAGCATTTGAGCGGCTGCATCAAATACCGAACCCACCTGCTGAGACGCGGCCTCAAGGTTTAAACGCACATGGTCTGAGCGAATAGGAAGGCAGCTCAAATGCTAGGCATGAGCTACATATTTTAATCTACCCCTTAGTTCATTTGCACCTCTGCTAGTTTATATGTGTTTAACTGTGCAAGAATAATCATTTACCGCAGAATACGAGAAACACAAAAAAATTATTCATTTTTGCAAACAAAAGTAAACCAATTTATTTGGGATACTAGTCTGCCGGTTTACCTGCTACTGAGCGTTCGGGTATTGGAAGCGAGTTAAATCTCAATTATACATGCACGATAAATTATCGGACACTTGGTGTCCGATGTTGTCCCAAAGCTGGTGTGAAAATCCTTTTAAACCCTGGGTTGAATTAACTGTCCTTTAAACAACTGGCCCCAGTTTTTTATGTACATGCAACAGTCTACTGCTATGTGAATAACCCTAAGCAGCCACCTCAATACAACCCTAATAAAGAGAAAAGTTTTTAGGAGCAAGAGTCTAAATGGTTTAATTAAATTGCAATAGTTCAGAACTGGTTTTGTTTTTTTTAAAAAAAGTGTCCATAAGAACTTGTTCGTAAAACAATCTCGAAAAGAAAGTGTCCGTAAAAACGTGTCCGTAAGAAATTGTCTTTAGGAAAAGTCTATTTTCTGCGTATTTCAGTTATGAACATTATTTCAGAGACTTACTGTATTTTGAAAATGTTTATACATCTTTGTTTTAGATGAACAGAGCCACAGGTAAGTTTACATTTATTTTTAAATACTAAATGTACTGTATATCAATATTTTACATCAATGATTATTATTTTATGCTTGATTAACCAGTCACGTGGCAATAGTCTCACACTGAAGAGAAAAATCTTGCAACTTTAAATAGAGTAAAATAAAATGGAGGTCGAAAATGGCGTGGAACTTGGGGAAACGGCAAATTCATCGATCCAATCAGCCCTTTCCTGCTTCCAGTGCACCAACAGACGTCAAAAAAGGAAGAAAATTAAGATTAAAAATTAGCGTTTTGTTTATACTTTCAATATACAGTAGTTATTTCACAGTTTTTGAACCGTGAATGGGGAGAAAACGAACGATCCAAATACAATTCTGTGAACAGTATTCTGTAATGTGGTGAAAACAATATATTTATCTGCAATGGGAAAAATCTTTGAAACGAGTTTACATAGAATTCCCCAGCAAAAGAAAGAAATAGTTTGTTAAAAGAAATATTTTCCTACTATTTTGTTATTAAATGTACTATTAGTTAATGATTCAAGAAGCAAATTGTGAGTATTACTTCTGAGATGAATGAGAAGATTTACAAATATGTAGTATATTAATAGATGATTAAAAGACATATTAGTTACACACAGACACACACATTCATACATATTTAGTAAGTACAATTAATCATAGTTATTTGCTATGTGACCTTAGTAAAGACTTAAATTGACTGAGTGAATCAGTGTTTCTGACGCAAATGTCCAAGTTATTATAGTCTTTTGAAGCAAGGTAGATTGGCTTATTTTTGCCCCAGTTCGTGTTTACTTTTGGGAGATGGAGGTTGTAACACGATCTTGTGCTGTGGGACTGGATCATAGAAATAATAGACATAGAATGCTTGCTGATGACGAATCATGTCTCCACTTTTTACCGTGAGTGCCCTTTTGAACGCGCCATTTTGAAATCGGCCAGGAGCGGGAATTTCAAGTGTATTTTTGCAAGTTTCACACAATCATGCAAAATATGTAACTAACAAAACATTTTATTTGAAAAAAAGAGTGCAAAACACTTGTTCGGCATTAGGCTGTACTAGCAGCGACAAAGACAGGGCAAAAAAACTGAAGCAGAAAGTCGAGAAAATTGTCAATCATTTTATAAATGTTTACAAAAATTTGATTTTTTGTCCAATATTCTATACTGTTGTTTTCGTGTTGACTTAGAACTAAAGCAAGTAAAGTGAAAACAACTCAAGCGAAACGTCCAAAATAATAACAAAAAACAGAAATACTATAGAGCCACAAAAAGAAAAGTATATTTACCTTTTACTCACCACAAATCCATAAATAATTTCGCCCGATTTTATATGCAATAGACACCAATTTGACAAGCATTTCACTAACAAATCCTTTGCTAAAGCTTTAAATCTTCCATGTTGACCACCGAAATAAACGTAACTTTCGTGAAACGATTTACAATTTGCGAAATAAAAACAAAACATGTTGAAACAAAACTGGAAAGCCTCGCTCCTCGTACAAAAGTCCCGAAACCGCGCGATTTTCTTCATCGCAAGAGTCTGGACCGAGTAAAATTGCCCTTTTGATTCAGCCATTTTTGGAGACAATGTTTTTGTAGAAGCCAGATAGGGAGCAAGCATTCTATGTCTATTATTTCTATGGACTGGATGTTGCTGTTAGTTGCGAAGTTGAAGTTGAAATCTAATAGTCCATTAGTGCATTTGTAGCTAAAGATACAACGATGTTTATATCTGTGAGATGAAAGAGTTGACCAGTGAAGTCTAGCAAGAGCTTCAGTTGCTGATGAAAGAGGAGAGAGATCCAGTATTAATGTAGCTGCTTTATTTTCCAATGTTTGCAGTGAGTTCATGAGTTCAGAATTGTTTTTATCTCCCCAAATCACATCGGCATAGTCGAATAGAGGTAGTATTGTCGAAGTATAAAACATCTGTCTTGATTCCAGTGGTAAGAAGCATTTCACACGACGCAGTAATTCCAATCTTTGGCTGATTTTTTTCGTTAATTTTTCAATGTGTTCATGCCATGAAAGATTCTCGTTAATCGTGATGCCCAAATATTTCAACGATTGTTCTTGTTTTATCGGCCAATTACAGATAGAGATGTAGATGCAGGAAATGGATCTTAGGCGTTGTCTACCGGCAAAGATGATGAACTTTGTCTTGCTATGATTGAGTGTAAGGAGGTTGTTGTAAAGATAACAGGAAAGAGATCGTGGGTCGGAGTTAAGTTTTGACTGTAGCTCGGAAACACTTTCTGCAGAGTAATAAAGGAGTGTGTCATCGGCATAAAGTATCGACTTGCAGTGGGTCAGGCATTCAGGTAGATCA
>JAOBYK010439233.1:0-14547 GCA_025434845.1 Phenganax subtilis | reverse complement strand
GTTTAAATCGAATGGAAAATATCGAATGTGAACTTGTCGGATTTGTGAATTGTTGATTAACTGGAGCAGAATTAACACCTGTTATCATTTAATTCGTGAACATACAAAACACAAAAATCCTTTATTTAGTGGCTTAATTTTCTTGTCATAAAGCCTCTACACAGAACTAAACAATGCTGACAATGAGATTTTGAAGTGAAGTGGTTTGAATGTCCAATTTTTTTAGTAAAATGACTAATGCATGTAGGTGCTGTATACATCAAACATAATTTTTGATAACTTCACTGTTAAGGCTGGTTTTCATATGACGTAATTCGTCATATTTTGTCGTAATTCTCGTAATTCGTTGTAATTGGTTGTTATGCACAATCTGACAAACGAAAATCACATTTAACGCATTTAGTTGTAATACTTTAATGTTTTGGCGGGAAAACGAAATACTCTTTAAAATGGTGTCTAGCCGTGAGATGTTAGTTGTACTGCTAGTGCATCTAATTGAAAAGAAAAGGCATTTAACATAGAAAATACAAATAACTAAACTTTTGGGCTAGAAAAATATTTAAAATGAGGCAACAACAAGGCCAATTTCATAGACTAGTCAATGAATTGAGAATTTATGATTGGGAATACTTTTCAGCTGGAAAACTGCTAAAATTACTGCATTTATGTATGTGTAAGATTTGGACGACGGGTTATAAATTGTTGGAAATTCTTATATGATGTCCATAACTGCTTTGTCACTTGTGAAGTCAATGTTTTGAGAGTTAGTAATGGAGGTCTGGAGACTAGAACATTGTTGTCATATTTTGTCGGAATTGTCGCATTCCGTCATATTTCGGTTTTCATAAAAATGCCACTGTCACAAGAAGAACGCAATTGTCATGAAAAACAAAAATATGATAATAATGATTTCAGTTTTCATATGTCAGATTGTGCGTAACAACAGATTACAATGAATTACGACACATAAATTACAACGAAATATGACGAATTATGTCATATGAAAACCAGCCATTAAAAAAAAAGATTATTTTACAGTAAAAGGTACTGGCAGCTTTGATGCCAGAGAAAATTTGTAAAATAACAAAGACCTCTACATATACATGTATTTTAACACTACTAATTTAAACTGAAAGAATACTGTTAAAATACAGCAGAATATATTCCTAATACACAGTACAACTTACTGTTAATGTACAGTGCAATGCACTGTAAATATACAGCATGATGTACTGTAAACGTACGCACAATTTACTGAACATATACAGTACAATGTATGTTTAATGTACAACACTATTTACTGTAAAACTACTGTACGATGAACTGTTAATGTACAATACAATGGACTGTTATTGTACTGTTGAATACACTGTTAATATACAGTTCAACATACTGTCAAATGCAGTACAACAAACTGTTAACAGTCAGCATTTTTCAGTATAAAGTACTGGCATGCCAGAAAAAAAAACTGTGGAATACCATACACTTTTATAACTGGCCACAGTAGTTTGATATGTTAAGTAGAAGAGTAGTAATTGTCATATAAGTGTCCTGACACTTATTTGATAGTACACAGGTGTATAGATGGACGGAGAGCTAAAGCATCTAGCTCTCAAAAATTGCACCTCGCACTAAGCAGTAAATAGGTTTGCAAATATCACTGAAAGGAGTTTTGTGTCTAGACAACAAAATTTAATGCGATGCATGAAAAACTAATTTGCTGAAAATGACATGGTACTACTTGCACTGATTGCCAACAAACATCGTAATTTTCATATTTGTTTAAAAACTGTTCTTTGTTATTATTTGTAGGCAAATTTGCCATGGATTTTATAGCACAAAATGCTATTAATTACTGGCAAACTCCAGCTGAGTCGCCGGATCTCAATCCTATAGAGAATATGTGGCACGAATTAAAGTCTTTTCTGAGAAGAGAGGTTAAACCTAAAACCAAGGACGAACTTGTTGCTGGTATTCACCAAATGTGGTCACGGGTAACCAAAGAAAAATGTCAGCGCTACATAAATCACTTAAAAAAGTCATTCCTGAAATAATCAAAAAAGAGGGAAGAGCCTCTGGATACTAATAGCATAGATGATGTTGATTTTCCATTTGCCACAAATATATATAATTATGTTTCCGTTGTGATAAAATTTCTATATCCAGACAACCTATTGAGTTGAATTTGGTCAGAATGTAGTCGTTACTTATAATCTATATATCGTTAATGCCTTTTGTCCTATGATACTGTCCCACTGTGGTATACTCTAATATCATCAGCGCTGAGTGACGGTCTCAAACTAGTACAAAGGCAAGCTCCCAAAATGATACACCCTTATCAGAATAAAGACGCGGCCATTTGCGTAGGAAAGCATTTAATAAAATCTGTAATTGCAACTCGCAACTCTACCATCTTATACCAATCACCAGGGCTTTACAAACATAGTTTTTCTGTTGTTTCAAAACTAAACAAGAAAGGGCCTGCAGATAGAAACTTCAGGGTTGAGTATGCTATTTACTATCAGCACTTATTCTACTTTTTTCACCGTTTAAACATACATGAACAGCAAGTTTTTTCGTTCACGCAAGCGACTGCAATAACTTTTATATATATTCCTTTTTTACTAGACTGTTTTCGCATGTACGTACAAATATCAAGGAGTTTCTTTGTGCACTACACGCAAATACCGAAGAGTTTTTTAGTGCACTACACGCAAGTATCAAGGAGTTTTTCCATGCACTACATGCAAATGTTAAGAAGTTTTTTAGCAAGGTACGTGTACCACACACACACTACACGAAAATATCGAGGAGTTTTTTCGTGTAATACACGCACACTACACGTATATATCAAGGATATTTTTCATGTACTGCATGCACACTACACACACACTACACGCGTGGAATTGTTAAAAAACTTTTGGGCTATACTGTACATGTTATTACATATAGCGTGGCAAGGAATTGTATCCTTTGAAACTTTTGAATTACAAGTTTTACAAATGTACTGTTGATTGTCAAATGAAAACAATGTTTTATTACAACAGGGTGTTTGCTTTTTTTTTTTCAACTTTAGAACAGACTTTCTACACAGAAATCGATTACAAACTGAACATAAGTAATAAGGACCTTCTCTTATTTTATTTTTAAATCTTAGTATACATGTGTCCAAATTATGCACTGTACTGTTGGTTTTTCTAGCTCTTTTTGTCTTAGTTTTGTATTTTTTAGCTTTTGCATCAAGGAGAGATTTTTTTTTGTATGCAATCCACATTTTTGTACAGTAGGGAAGCCTTTTCTCTTTCTCTTTCTAACCTTTTTCTTTTCTTAGCTGGCTCAAGGGTTGCATAATGCTGTTTACGATTGTCCGACTGTGTCCTTTTATGAACGGACGACTTATGCTTTCTTACTATTTTTTGCCTTTTTGTATTTGTTATGTCACAAGAACATGACAAGAATTGAAGAGTAAATATAATTTCAGGTCTTTGAAGCTTTTTTGTGGTAATATCCAAAAGATTATCAAGAACTGAATCAGGACTAAAAAACTTTTCATCCAAAAATTTTTTCAGCACATTGTAGCACAACTTATAGTTCTCTTCTGGTTGTTTGACAATGGAAAATGCAGGCAAAGCAAAAATTTGACAGCGATAGCAAGAAGCCAGTGGTTTTTGTAGCGTGTTCTAAAATTAGTGTTTTAAGAGAAACCTCTACTTTAAAGACATTCAACATCAAACTTCCCTTGGTATTTTGATGTCAATTCTAATTTCACATTAGCACCATGTATGTTTATATTTCTTGGTAAATTATCACAACTGAGCACATTTTCATCATCTTGGTACATTGAATTGGCATGCTCGCCTCATTCTAGGAAGTACATGCTGTAATAGTTGAAAAACATATTGCATAGATGCACACTGCATATTGTTCAGGGCAAGTGAAATGTTGAGTTACAGTTAGGTTGGGAGAATCAGTTGATTCAAATGAACTGGTAGACAATTTGGAGATTTCTGCAAAAGGTGGAACAGTGATTTTCACACCTTTCAGTTCAAACAAAGTGCCATGTTTGTATAACATTTTAAAATATTCTACCAAGTTAACAATAGAATGAAAATCTAACAACACATATGTGCCACAAGAGTTGGCCAAACCTGATGAATCTTTTGCATGAGAATCAAATACTTTTACTGAACCATTGGGTGTACAGTGAATACATACAGTAACGCATGAAATTGTCATTAGAAATGTGTTGTAACTTTCTTGTAATAAACACTGCAAGGCACAATCCAAAGGCATGACATATGGGATCTTTTCATCGAAAGTAAGTGCATGCAAATTACAACTGAAACTTTCACTGAACCCAAGCTGATAATTGGTGTTCAGCACTGTCACCATTGTTGGTAATTCACTTAGCAACGAATAAGTTTGCCCAGTCGATCTTACAGTACATTCTTAAACAACAGAAATAGTGATGTAATTGCAGTTGTAACAATTTTCCAAAAATCTTGCATGTTAATATTTAGTATGCCTTTGTAGCAATTAGTATGCTTTATCAGCTTGATCCATATTTCAAGAAATTTGCTGTTTTGAACCCTGTTGCTTCAAACAACAGTGTGGTATCACTCATACAAGAAGGGATAATGCTTCATCTACCACCAGATTCTGAACCAGATGCACATGCTCCTCCAGTACTCAATAGTACTTCGTCATAACAAGAATTTGATGCAAGAGTTGCAGACAAAGAAAAAACAAGGCAAGGTATAAATGGATATTGGTATGAGTCCAGACAGTATTTCCAACACCAACTTATTACAAAGAGCTGATGATCCCTTGGAACAGTGGTCTGTGAATCGCAAGCACTATCCAAGTCTAGCAAAGTTAGCAAATAAATATACTGTCACTGTTACAGTAGTGTAGTAGAATTTGTTTATTGGTGGGTATGATTGGCAATTACTGCTGCATGTATTGCAGTATATATAACAATACAAAATGTACACGGTGTATAGTCATTGTAGGCTTAAACCAGTAATTGCCCATATTAATATCAATTATTGACAGCGTATCAACATTATCAATGGAAAAACATCGCAATGGATATCGATTACAAAATTCTGATTTTGCCCACCATTATTATATGCTTTGGGACTAATATGTAGTTTATTTTGATTATTACAGTTTCTGCAGTTGGCCTTTTAATTGTCATACTCTTCATTACAGAATAACGCATGAGCCTTGTTGGCTTGCTTGACCTAGGTTTTGTACTCGTACCGCTTTAAAATCTCACATGACTCTGTAGTGACCATTGACCAATGATGAAACAGAATTCAAAAATTAAATGAGACTTACCTGTAAGTTGAAGTTTGATTTGGATTCTGTGAGTCATTGGTCAGGAGCAAAGGAGTCATATGCTCACCCAGTTGTGTTTAAACCCAACCCTATGGGGTTACTAATATGCTCTGGTTTTTTGAAAACTGACCTTCCATTTCGCGCGCTCTCTCATATGACTCCTTCGCTCCTGACGAATGGCCAACAGAATCCAAATCAAACTTCAACTTACAGGTAAGTCTCATTTAATTTTTGAATTTTGTCAAAGCTCAAAGTAATAAGTCTTCTCCTAAAGGAAGTTTTTCGAACTAGTTGTTATTTAAAATTTTCCTCAAAACTTTCCCGCAAAGCATTTAAAATGCCAAAAATGCCATAATCAGAGTTCAAGCACAAAGCGTTAAGGTTCTTGCAAAGACAACCTTAGTTAAATTAGCTGTATAAGCCTAAGGCTTACAATCAGAGGTTTACGGTAGGCTACACACATGTACACTATGCGTACCTATTTTCTGGGATTGTTGTAATAGCACTAACATTATTTTAGAATGTTCACGTAAGGAGAAAATTGGCACTTGCTCTTTAAACGTCATACATTCTGTAAAAGGACTTTCAGGGCTGACTGACATGGCAACTTTTCTCAATGACAATGGTGATTTAATGGGTCAAATATAAATTTTGTGTTTGAGCCAACCATATCTATAAGGTATGGTAAACTATACACAATAGATGGAATTGAGATTACACATAAATGTTGAGGATAATCTCCACCTTCTTGCATGCATTAGTTCAAATACACCGTCTTGTGATTTAAGTTGGGATACTCTGTTTAGAGCACTGCCCTAAACTTGGAAAATTCTGCATTTTTATTGGGGAAAACTATTTTTTTCCCACATTGGCTTCCTTCAAAGTACCGAGCAGCTTCAGCACGGGAGTGATGATCTCATGAGTTTCAGAAAGCAAGCAAAAGTCATGAGTCCAAGACTTCTTTGGCTCAATAAAAACAACTTTCTGTCATTTTGGTGGTCTTGGGCTTGGATTTTGTAACCTTCTCCCTTGACCACCAAGGCTTGGAAACGCTTGATTATAAATAGAGAAACACTGAAAAATAGACAGCATTAACATAAATTAAATTTAGACAAAAAGCTGTGAAAGACAAGAAACTCTTAAGAAAATAATTTATACATATACACAGTCCTTTTTTAACAATACCGGACTGTCATTTTCTGCATATGCAGCTGAAATTTAAAAATGTGTCTCATGAAACTTTATTTACATATTTAGTCAACATTTTTCTTTGTCACTAGGGTACAAAAAAGTAACATTACCCCAAACAACAAAATCACTTTCAATATAAACATGAAATTCAACAAGTACTATTACTTAGTAATACCAGATTATTAGATATAAACGCAATTAATGTGACTCAGTGTCATTCAAATAAAATATAATCCAATCAACAGAAACACACAAGTAGACATTTTTACAGTAAATTTTAAAGAATTTCACAAGCAGATAAATGTACATTTAATATCAAATAGAACATGCATTTATAGAATACAAACCTAAAATTTCGCTGTGCTGCTTCAGTGATACTTGCACTTGATGCAGGCAAAGCATAGATTGTTTTGTTTTTACTGTGTTTGTATTTGGCTGTGAAGTATCATGACATTCTACTTGCTCAATAGCACCCTTTAAAACAGAAACAACATGGCTGGCTGGATTGTCCGCCATTTCTAGGTACAAGCATGGGTTTGGGTATAGCGAATTGTCAATATTATTTGAGAATACATTAGCTGCATCAGCTGCTTACCATACCTACCGTAAGGCTCAACGCAAAGAAATGAAGTCTCTGTACTCGAATGGAAGACTGACACAACAATGTAAAACCACAAAGAGACGTTCACTAAATAAGCTTCGAAGATCTGAACTGCGAGCGAACTTCAGAATCAGCAATGAGATTACGTAAAATTCATCTTGACAAATTGTTAAACAGCTCTACTATAACTCAAACGAATTTTGTCTCCTCCCTAACTCAATATATTTCTTGTGGGCCATACTTCTTGCAGTGACAAAAATCATGAGTTCACAACAGCTCACATTCACCAAAAAAAGCCAATGACATATTACATAACTGCATCGCGAATAAGATTCCCACATTGACCATCGCGATGAAACCAATACAACTGGAGAGAACCTTTTACTGTTGTTTCATAATGTATTTATAGACATTTTGTTCATGGCAAGAGACACGATCATGAGCAGTCTAGAGTTCCCATGAAAAAGTTGCTCCAATTTAATGAGTAAAAGTAAAACTAGAAGCCGTAAAATAGAAAGCTTTGGAAGACAATATATTCCTAAATAATCATCTTGGCACAGTTTCCTCTTTACTAGATTCTGCAAATATGTCAGTCATAAACTAGCGAATGAAAATATGTGGCAATTTAGAAAGCCGTGTTGTGCAAGAAATATGCAAAAATTCATGTAGAAAGGAATGCCTGAGACAGCGAATTTGCACAGTGGAACAGCAAAAAAAAACACTAATTGTGCATTGTGCAAATTAACCAAATCTAAGAATATAAGCATCAATAAATGCAACATGCAGCAAGAAAAAACATCTGACAAACTTTTCTTGTTTGTATGCAGTGATATTGAGTTGAATCCAGGACCTGTAACTAATTCAAACATGTCAGTGTTCACTACAAGCCTAGCTCGCATTGGTTAAAAACCAGTAAACATTGTTGGTGAAGGTAATTGCTTCTTTCAGATTGTAAGCCACCAACTGTACAGAAGAACCGCTGAAGAGCAGGTGCAAGAAGTATTTTTATTGGACATGTTGATGAATTTAATTACATGTCAAACAACGCCTATCACACAATCAGTTTTTGCCCCAGTAAGAAATCAGACGAAAGAATAGTGAATTTAAAAAGAAAGAAATGGAAAGAAAAGTTATAATGATAACTATGAAAATTCCAATGGTACAAGAATTAGAGCATCTTGGCAAATAGCCTCAGCAGCATGTAGAAAAACAAGAAAAAGTTGAGTTAAGTAAGAAAGCTATTGACATACAAAAAAATGAATCCTGAAAAAGTTAAGGATTATTTAATAAAGCCTCTGCAGCATACAGGGAGGCAAATCCTGACAAAGTTAAGGAGTCAAGTAATAAAACTAGTAAGACATAAAGAAAAGCAAACCCTGAAAAAGGAAAGGAATCAAGGAAGAAAGATACTTTAACATAGAGAAAAACAAATCCTGATACAGTTAAAAAATCTTATATCAAAGCCACTACAAGATATCAACACTCAAAGCCAGATTAAGTTGCAGAATCATTTAAATATTCAAGTAAAGTATATAACCAGATATATCTGGATAGAGTTCAAAGTATTCATTGAAGGAATTATATAAAAAAAACCCAGCTGATATTGAGAATGACAACTCAAGTTATAACAGATTAAAAATTAACTCCCAAAATAATATGTTTGAAACTTTTAAAGAAACGTCTGGTGAAACAAGGTCGTCAGTAAGCATACCTAAAGCTGTAGAACTATTTCATAAGAACATCAGCATTTGACCAGAATATATATGTACATGTTGTGACCAATTATGGTATAGATTATCTGTGCTGAATGCTATATTTCTTTATATAAATCATGTTCGAAAGAAATCCTTGATTTATGTCTTACTGGTCTGAAGAGTATCGACTACACTAAATGAATAAGTGGTACATGTAACTCAAATCTTAAAGCTGCTAAACTACCAAGTTATGCAAAAGCAAACACGATCACTGTTCCAGAAAAGCCAGCAGTCTTTAAGAATTTCTGTCCTCATGGAGAAAGACTACTCTCCCCAAGAATACCTATTATGCAGATGGAGGAATTGCACTCTCCTTTGCAGAGGCTTCTCTAGCTTTTCTTTAAAATTTCCTGAGCATTGAGTGGCATTGATATTTGAGCCGCGTGCATTAATATTTGTGTAACACAAGGTTTGGGGATAAAGAGCGTGCAAAGAATAGAGGGAAGGGGAAAATGTGAGAAGCCTCTGCCATATAATGCTTTAAAAACGGCGATGAATTACTGGAAAGTCTTAAATGCGAGTACTACGTGAAATTCGAGTAACACTTCAAACAGCGTGAACAGTAAAGACTATTTTTAAACCTTATAAAGTGCTCAAATAATTTCTCTTACATCACATAGTTGATTTTACATTAAATTTATTCGTACGTTTTATTTTACCAAAAAAATAGACAATACAAGGGACTTCATGTCAACAAACTATAAACTTGTGATTATTGTATTAGCTGCCGACAAACCGTTATTGAAATTTTACGTACCCGCTAAACTAATGCCATGTAATGAACTTTCCAACTCATCTATGTCACTTAGATTGTCCTTTTCTTAAATAATGAAATAAATTACATATAATAATTATTTGGCAGAGGCTTCTCATTTCCATGTTTTGCATTCAAGAAACCCCTCCCCCCCCTCTGCACGCTCAAAACTTCGTGTTTCACAAATATTAATGCCCACGGCTCAAATATCAATGCCACTCAATTCTTAGGAAAATTTTAAAAAAAGCTGGAGAAGCCTCTGTGGAGGAGCGTGGAGGAATTGTGTAGTGGTGGAGAATTAAGTATTCATGGGAATGTAGTTAATGTTCCTGCTGATGTCAACAGAACTGCTAGCATTTTACCTAGACTAGTAAACGATTCACAAACTATTCCAATTAAATTGAAAAGACAGCTCGTCTATAAACACCATTATCAATTTCAGAATGTTAGACCTACAAAAGTTATCGGCGCAGCTCAATACTTGGTTAACACAAGTGAAATATTCCAGAGCAAAAGAATACAAGTAATGGATATTTAGGTGTCAAATTCAGTCAACAACAACAATGAGTGGTAAGAATTTATTACCAACAGCACAAAGGAAATTTTAGATAATGTCAAACAATTTGGATACTCAAACTCAAGAAGCACTGGAAATACAAGAAAGAAACGATTCCATTGACAATGACACTGATGATGAATGGTGTGAAGTAACTGAGCGACCATCAAGTGTAATATTTACAATATTGCAAGAGCCTGACGTTACTCAAGATGGTGATAAAATAATCAGTTTTGCACCAGAGTAGTGTGATAAAGGGGGTTCTGGCCCATTTTGGCCACGCCCCTTTTTTGCCACCTGTCAATCAAATTCTGGCCATTTCCAGGAAAAACACCTCAAATTCCAGGAATTTCAAGGTCACATGACTAAAAAAATCCAAGATGGCGCTAAAGTATAAGATCCTATTATGCATATTTAAAGAGCTCAAAGACACGGCAGGGGATTCCCCTTCATTTGCATAATAGGTCTGTCGATTTCAAAGGAATCGGGTGATTAATTCAGCATATATAAGTAGAGAGAAAATCATGAATCAAAATCAAAATCAAAACACGAAAAGTTTTAAAATGCAAAGCGGACGCAAAGCGTCCTTCTCAAAAAATGATTTAGTAGAAGATAATACTACTTCATCTCATTTGCATAATAGGTTGGGGAATCGGGTGATTAATTCAGCATATATAAGTAGAAAAAAAATGAGTAGTAATATGCATCAAAAGAAAGAGAAAATGAGCACTAATATTCCTCAAAAAGTTTTTCGTGAGCTTATATTCTTAGATAAGAAAATAGATCGCTGCGGTACAAAAATATTAACAAGTATTTAGATACTTTAGAAAAGAACTTAAATAAAGAAAATTACGATGATAAGACCGTAGATCTTATTACGAATTATATAAATAATTATGTGGATAAACATAGAAGAAAAGATATCACAAATAATAACTCTAAGAAAAATATTTTAAAAAGAATGAAAACAAAATTACATAAAGATAATGAGAAGTATAAACAAAAGGTTAAGGAGAATTCAAAGGTAAATAATATTAGTGAGCAACAAAAAAAAAGATTATCAGAAATTATAAGAGAGAAGGATGATTTTTCTATTTCTTAGCCTAGCACCTCAACAACAAAAATGCCTTATGAAGGTCTTCCCTTATATAAAGATGACATCTTTGAAAGAACTACAAAGTATAATACAAAACCTAAGGTCAATCTCGAAGCAGTGTTGAAGAGACCAAACAAAAAAGTGTCGAAGGTATGGCGTGAACAACAACAACAAAAGAAATCCATAGCGTGGGAAATTGAAAAACTTAAGTGTGGAATAATTAAGGGTGAGAAGGCATTATCTGGCAGACCTTTTGGGCAAGCTTCAAAAGAAGACTACTTCTCAAAACCAGAGACAAATAAAGAATTGAAACCTGGAGGACATCAGTCTCAGTTTATATCTCATACTTATAAAAATTTAGATGATACATTAACAAGAGTTGGACCAATTACATCCGCGAAAAATGCATTAAGTATATTTAGCCGCGCACAAAGAAATACAAATACGGTGGGGCGTCCTTTAGGCTCTACAAGTGTGACTCTTCCTGCATCTTCAACAGAGAAAATAATAGGACCAAAAACCATAAGACCTATTCCTAAGCCTAGAATAAGAATAGTACAAGAGAAGCAAAGACCTATTCCCAAACCTAGACAAAAACTTATACAAAAACTTATTCCTCAACCTCCTCCTCTTCCTCCGATAAGAACACCTTCTAAAGTTATACTTAAGAAAAAATTAAGACCCACTACGACCTATTTACTAGATGAGCCTTTAAAACATGTTAAAAAAAAGTTTCTTAAGCCTACAAAATACACTCCTCCAAAGCCCATTCCACCTCCAAGAACGAGGAGACAAGCTATCAAGAATAAACTTAAATAATGGTATAACTGGTTAGTGGATTTTATTCCCCCAAAAATGAAGTCTAAAGTTTTAGACAGTTATTATAAGTTGAAAAAAGAGATTATGAAAATGTTTCCTCCTCAAGAATCACCTATAAAATTATTAGAGACTGCTATGAGAGGCAGGTTAAGAACTTATGTAATGGAATATAAGTATGATTCTGTGTTTAACTACATAAACGCCTTCGATCCAGAGTCATGGCTGAGGGAGTATGCTAAATTCTACGTCATAAAACTTTTAAAGACACTTCCTAATACCAACGTAGAATTAATACTAGAATGTGATATGATTAAAGAAATCCTTTATACCTTTTGCTCCCCATTTTAATGCTGTTCCAATCAAGTTTAAAATTGTACTTCCAATTGGTCCAAGTTCTTTTGCTATTTTTGCAAGAGTTTTTCCTAAAGCACTCGTTGCTTGAGCTCCTTTTTTTACTATAGGTCTTGCAGCACTTATGATTGCTGTTACAGTTCCTAGTGCTATAGCAACACCGCTCAAAACAAGCAGATTTTTTCTAGCCCATCTCTTGAATTTCTCAAATCTATTTAGATCATTTGCTTCAACCTCTTCTCTAATAATTTCTTCAGCTTCAGTTGTTCTAGTTCTCATGTTATTTTCCAATCTTATTTTATCAGCTGCTAATTCAGCAACTTTTTGAAATGTGTCATAGACTGTTTTATTTCTTTCATCTGTGGAGACCTGTTTCATTCTTTTCCAATGTTTAACCTCACTTTCTAAAGTTGAATTTTTTGTTCCGGTGTTTGACCTTCTGGCATATGTAAATAACCTCGCACTTCTCTAAGTTCTTCATCAGTTATGAAAGAAGCATCTACGTTTTCTAATAATTCATCATACATTTCTTCTAATCTATAAATTGAATTTTCAGAAACTTGAAACTATTTCTTCTTCAGTTTTACTACCATTAAGCAATTCTTGAAAATTATCAGTGTTTAAAGGCTGCATCTCAATATTTTCTTCTATTTGACTTTGAGCAGTTTGTTTTTGTTCTTCGATTGCTTTTGCTGAGATTTCATAAAACTTACTTATCACACTAATGTAAGCTTTGTTTTTTGATTAAACAAGTTTTCCTTCTTCCACTTTAAAAATTGGTTTTCCATCAAATAAAGCACCGATAAGCTCGTTCCTTTTTCCAAATCTTAATTTAAAACTGTTTAGTAAAACTCTAGAATTTGACTTATTTGTTACATTGATATTCACCCCAAGAATATTTTTAGTACCACTTTTTTATCATGAATTACATGTCTTTTTTGAACACCAACTTGTCTATTTTCATCTTTAATTCTAACTCGATCAAACTTTTCAGTTATTTCATCAAATGATTGTTCATCATCATCACCGCCAAATTTTGTTTCTTCCTCAACACCAGAAGCTACACTTTCTTGTTCTTGTTTGCGTTCAAGATCCAAATCATTAAATTCAATGTTTTCCATTTATTTATTAGGCGGTAGAATATTTGTTTTCTTAATCCAAGAATTATGTTTGTTGTAATATCCTAACCATTTTACAAGAACTTTATCACCACGAGTCTTGAGCATTTTTTCAACTTTGAAAACATAGTCTCGTTTATCTACAGGACTAAATTCTTCCTCATAAAACTTATCCAAAATAGGCTGATTGTCTGTAATGTCTTCAATTTCATAGGTGTTTGGATCTCCTCGAAAAATCTTACTGATTTTGAAAACCTCCTCTGTGAAATTAGCCTCACATCCATTTTCAAAAATATTTTTATATTTACTCACTCTAACATGTTCGCCTATTTTAAATTTAGGTAAAGGATATTCTTCTGTCCAAGATCCATATAAAGTGTTCCAGACTTGCTTTTCATTAGACTTATTTACATCAGCAGGTTTCATAAGTATTGTACTATGTTTTGTGTGATTATAGTTATAAATAATGTCATCAAGAATGTCTATCCATTCATAAGTTCCTTTGGAATAAAAGATTTTCCACATTATAGACTTCAAAGTACGATTGAATCTTTCAATGAGTGCTGCTTTTTTTTTCAGAATAAGTAGAAAAATACTCAATACCATGTTTTGTAAGCAGATCTTTCACCCCAACATTGTAAAATTCCTTTCCTTCATCAAATTGAACAACTTTAGGGTATTTCCCAAATGTTGACTTAAACTCAGAAAGTATACTTTCAACTGATTTTGTCATGTTTTGTGTGTTTTTACGATACACTGGAACAGCAAATGCGTATCTGGATAATATTTCAACACAAGTGAGAATCCAACAAAAATCATCGTTTGAACTGGAAAGTTTACTCATATCAACCAAGTCCATTTGTATTTGATCTGCTAAGTTGTTAACGTAAGTCTTTAAAAACTTACGAGGTTTAACAACACGTTTGAATTTTGTAAAAGTGTCTTGCTCTTTAAGCCATTCTTT
>JAOBYK010439122.1:0-14550 GCA_025434845.1 Phenganax subtilis | reverse complement strand
ACGGAGCCAACCAGAAGCAGGTTCAGGTTGTCTGTGGGGGGCTGGTGTATTTTGCAATGTTCCGGCGCCCAACCTTGGGCTGTCTCAACGCTGTTTGGCAGTTGATCGAGAGCTTCAACCTTGAGGGACCACAGTACCGTCCCATGCCCAGTGAATGTCTGGAGATCGTGCGGTTCCTTGGTCTGCTTCCTCTCATTAGGCTGAATTTCAGGTTGGACGTGGACAAGATGGTAACATGCAGTGACGCTTCTATGACAGGTGGTGGCGTCTGCTGTTCTCAGGGGTTGACTGCGATAGGACACCTGGCAGCCCAAGGGGAACTACGGGGGCGGCTTCCTAGCACAGGGTCGGAGCATTCAGTGCTCTTGATTGGGCTCTTTGACGGGATCGGAGCGTTGCGCGTGGCCATGGACTTGCAGGACACTTCAGTGTTGGGGTACATATCAGTTGAGAGCAATCCAGCGGCGCGTCGTGTCGTTGAGTCGCACTATCCTGGTGTGGAGCACGCGGAGGATGTCGCTATGGTCACGCCGGACTTGATCAGGTCGTGGAGCCTGAGGTACTCCCAGGCCAGCTTGGTACTTGTGGGGGCGGGTCCCCCTTGTCAAGGAGTCTCAGGACTCAACTCTGACCGTCGTGGCGCGTTGAAAGATGAGCGATCTTGTTTGTTTGTGCATGTCGCTAGGATCCGGGATGAACTTCGTGGTCACTTCACCTGGTCGCCGGTACATGTCCTCATGGAGAATGTCAGTTCCATGGACCAGGCGGATCGCGACATCATGAGCCGGAGCTTTGGAGATGTGCCTGTTTGCATTGATGCGGGAGAGATGACGTGGTGTCATCGACCTCGCTTATACTGGACCACGTGGGAGTTACAAGCGGGTGACGGAGCGGTGTGTGACAGGGACAGCTGTCCGCATACCTGGCACCTGTCGGCATCTCAGGAGATGGGAGACGTGCTGACCCCGGGCTGGAGCAAGGCTGCTCCTGATCGGCCTTTTCCTACATTTACAACGTCGCGACCATCAATGGTTCCCGGGCGCAAGCCTGCAGGTCTAGGGCAATGTCGAGAGCATGAGGTGTCACGGTGGCAGGCCGACCTACATCGCTTTCCGCCTTACCAATACCAGGACGTCCACACCGTTGTCAACAGGAGAGGCCAGCATCGTTTGCCCTGCATCCGTGAGCGGGAGCTCATGATGGGGTTCCCCCTCAATTACACAGCAAGTTGTGCACCGAAGGCTGAACGCAAGCAGGTGGCGACTGAGGACACGCGGCTTACTTTGATCGGCAATAGTTGGAATGCGCCAGTCGTTGCTTGGCTGCTCAATCAGCTCCTGCATTCCCTACTTGGATGACCGGCCCTTCTTGTAAGTATGTGGCCAACTTGTCATCCAGATGGCTAACATGCAACTGACATGCAACTAGCTTGGCGGATATAGCCAGCTGAACTTAGCGAAGGTACTAAGTTGAACCTGGCGCACTTGGCAAGTAGACTTAGCAAACCCGCTAAGTAGACTTAGCAGTGTCCGCTAAGTGGACTTAGCGCATCGACTAAGTGGACTTAGGGCACTTGCCCATGTTGTCTAACATGATTCTAAGTTGTCCAAGGATGGCTGGGAAAAGCAACATTTCTAAAAAAATCTATTCTATTTCCGGGTTTGTGATCGCTAAATTGTTTGTTGTTTTTTTATCCGTGTGGACTTGAGCATGTGGGTCTACCAAAGTAAACTCAAAAAATGTTTTGCGGTGGGTTTGTGACAGTAAGCAGGGCGAACTCTTAGTAGTGCGTGTGTCTTCTTTGACGAGCTCGTTTTCAGACCTGTCAGTTCTTGGTGGCAAGAACTCTATAGGGACACATGATCAAATGCAAGGTCTCAGTAATGCTTTGGACAAAGAACTTTGTTTAGTGGGTGGACCACGACCCGTTTGTTCGTAAGATGAACAGTTTTGTTCTCTTTTGCAACGGTGTTTTGACTTGGCCTCGTAGCACAGAAACTACAGTTGGCAATGTTTGACGCTGGCTGGAAGTACTTTGTGGGCACGGATCCAGGCCAGGCGCTCAGCGCGCAGATGCGCAGACACTTTGCTATAGGGAGTATGCATGGTCGTTGACGCAGTCTGATGGCAGCGACAAGCGTACTGATGGTAGTTGTTGATGGCAGTGTTCTTTCTTTTACTGCGCAGGGTTTTGCGCAGCTGGTTGAGCATCACATCAACAGCATGGTTGTGGGGCCATGTTTTTTTTGTGTTTGCTGCACCTTTGTGTTGTGGCTTTCTGAAAGGAAGGTATCAACATCTCATTGCTTTCACATAGATGTGCAATGCTTGAGGCTTTTGCGCAGGAGCCGTGCAGGCGAGCCACCTCCAAGTCTCATGTTGTGTGGACAGTCAATTATTGCATTATACTGTAATTATGCCATTGTATTCGATGACAGCCTGCAGTACACTTGGAACCATTGTGACTATAGAGGTCATCGCAAGATAAGCAGGGCTTATATATAGGGCTCGCTTTGCTTTGCAGGGCTTATAGGGCTCGCTCCTGTTGCTTGCTGTTTCTGTCAGCATCAAAGCTTTACAGGCAGAGTAAACGCGAATGTTCGGAGGCCTGGTCGAGAATGCCAGTTCGGCTGGCGCAGCATTGTTTTCGACCGCAGTGATGTTTCTCTTGCGCTTGCACTGGTAGCCCTGCAAATGGATCTTTCGTTCCACGTTTGAATGTTCCTTTTCTGTGGGGACGAATGGTCAAACTCAATATGGATAGGTGGCCAAACCACTCAACTTGGGTGGCCAAGTCAGAGCATGCCATAGGGGTTCTCGACAGCATTTGGCTCGCATTGTTTTTTTGTCGCAGGGCACTCTTTGCTCGCTATACTTGTCATGGCGTCAGTAGCATGGGAGATGACATTTGGGGGTGCCACGACTACTTTAAACTGTGTCCATGGTCGTTGCAACAGCCAGTGGACTCGGGTGCCGCCGATGCAGGAGGAGCGTTTGGCGAACAATGAGTCAACGATATATTTAGGGAACTCAGGCGCTTACATGCCGTTCAAACACTTGGACTCCTTCCAAAACGGGTACCAGCGCTGGATGAATGTAAAGAGCCAAAGGGTGTGTTTCATCCGGCCCACACCGACCCACGTGATTGGTGTTCATTGCGGGTATGAGGTGAAGGCAGACCGCCAAGTGGAACTATCGGCGTATACTTTGATGAATCGGGAGTTGGTGTGGACCAAGGCCTTTGATCCTGACCTGAGTCTTGAAGGACACGAGATTCACCATCATGTTCGCAAGAGTTTGTTGAAGTCCAAGAGGATCCACACGAGCCAGCGCCTGACCATCATTGAGACCGAATCCAACTCACCGATCAACTTCAACACCAAGTACATCAATCCATCGAAAGGCTTCACGGTTTCCCACCGTGTGAGGGGCAAGACACCATTGTCATGCATGCCCATTTTGAGGAAGCTGAAGCACAAATCGCTTGTCCAGCAGTGATTCGACTAGACCCTGACTCTTTGAGTGCAGAGACTCGATGACACATGGGCAGTGTTGTAAAAAAATATGGATCTCAGAGGCATTTTGCTAGCAAAGCTGAAGTATGAAGCTCCTTTCGAAAGAGTGCATGTGAGTTAAAACAGATGTATTCAATGAACTTTGAATTTTTGAGAGGCCTGTATAGAGGTATTCCCTGTGGCGCGTGACTTTTTACCATTGCAATTGAATTTGACACTTTGTTTTTGCAGGTGTGACGACAATGGCGTGATCAAGCATCACCGCAGGGAAGCACAGGTGTTCTCGCATGGATGCTGTGGATGGAGTTGTTTCCAATTTATAAACTTGAATGAGCGTCTTTTCAGACACAATGACTTGAATCAGAATCTTTTCAGACGCAATGACTTCAACCGACACTAGTTGGATCATTGGTATTCTATGTGTAGTTGCAGGGCATGCGTTATTCACATGCTCGCTGCAGTTTGGAAACTGCCTACAACAGGGCAATCTTTCTGCTCGTTGAACCAGGCAAAGCTTTCCTGCAGGATGATCACCAGTTTCCTTTTATTGCAGGTGATTCCTCCCAGGTATTGGTGGCTTCTTGTTGAGCTTGTTGTGTTCTTCTTCCAAGAAGGCCTTGTGCAGAACGTGAGTACTTAGGAAAGAGAGAGCCGACCAAATCTCATGGCTAAGGAGATGAGTATGGTAGTCAAAGCTTGAAACCGTTCAGTAAAGATCGAATGTATGGCTGGCATATACATGAGAGGGAGGTAGCAAACTCTTTGAGAGGTGCCTTCATTCAACTAATATGTTGAAGTTGAAGCGAAACATAACGACATCCTGCCAAACAATTGTTGTGGTCATATTGCAGTTGCCTTTTGGTGCTTCATTTTGCAGTTGCAGCAAAAGCTTTCAGCGCAACCGGGCATCAGAGCCTGCATGGCAGCTCAGCAATTGCGCAGTCATGAAGATGTGGTTGTGTCTCTTCTTGTAGGAATGTCAAGTGTTTCTTTGATTCAGGCATTCTGACGTGTTGTTTTCCAGTGGACAAACAATGGTGTTTGTGCCTGTGTGAGATGAGAATGTGAGTCAAGGGATTGTTTTTATTGACCGTGCTAGCTCAAGCTTCTATAGAAGCTACCAAACACTTTTGGATCGCAGGCGCTTTTTGGTGGCACCATGGCTTTGCCTCCCCATGTTGAAAAGTTTGTGGCAGGGGCGTTGGAGGAAACGTCCAAAAGCGGTGGAATTGCGCAGAGAGTCCGAAAGGTGCTCGACTTTTTGCAAACAGAAGGTCTAGTGTACTCCCAACGGATCCACTGCAGCGCCATCGGCGTTCACAACATGAACCGTGACGGTTTGGGAGTATCCTGGGCTGATTCCCACAGGCTGGTATCTGAGATTTCTCAACTTGGCTTTGTCCCCGAAGAGTGCAAGCCAGTTTGCGTTGAACTCAAATCCGATGACACTGTGGTCAGAAGCTTCAACCACCAGCTTCAGGAGGAAGCTGGTGGGAAGCTCGGGGATCCTTCCTCCACGGCGTGGATTAGATTTGCGTCATTGAGCTGCAGCCACACGAATTTCGCCATGCGCATTGTCTCGGAGAACGTCGAGCATAGCGACCCAGATGTGACGATGGGAGGTCGTTTGACCGTTGACCGGCTGTCTGCCAAAGACCCTGGGTTTGCCAAAGCAGTCCGGGAAGGGCTAGATTGGACAGTTGTCAGTGCTCGGGTCATTGACCGGTTCCCAGAACTATGTGGACTCATTCAGGGTGCTGGGAACGCCTCCGGGCAAATTGCCCGGCAGGAGTACGACGTGCAGATGATTCGAAAGATCCACAACATGGTCAAGGGGAAGGATGTTGTGAGCTGGGATGATATCAAGCAGTACATCCTCCGCACAAAGCCACCGAATGGATCTGCGGCTCCGAGAATGTTCGCCTTTGTGGTCAGGTTTCAGGGCCCACTGGGCGAATGGCTTGCTGAAACTGAGGCCTACTGCCGATCTAGCTCCCGGCAAATCCCAGCGGCAGTGTATGAATCTCTTGGGCAGGAGAGAAAGGCTGTCGAGCAGTACCCCAGGCTTCGCCATGCGCTGCTCAAGGCTTTGCTGACGGGCCCGGCAGACAAGGCCCTCACACTGCAAGATGTCAAGAAGCTCTTGCATGGCAAGATGATCGACAAAGCTCAGATGGCAGAGGCTCTGATTGGAGAAGTGGCTGCGCTTCTCCGACCGGTTGCATCGGATCTTAAGCTGAAGGTCATGGGTGATTTTTCGGTCAAACTTGCATATCATGTTTGCGAGAAGAGCTTTGAGTACGATGAGCCGCAAGCGGTTGCCTACGAGGCTATCAACCAGGTGAATGCCTCAGGACGCCATGCCGACACACTTGTGTATGCATGGTGTCCGAAGGAAAAGACTGCAGACGCAGTCATGGCTGCAGAGCCCGAAGAGGGGTCAAGGCTGGAACTATTGATTTGCAAACCTTTTTGTTTCCATGGGGAGCAGGGCGGTTAGCCCGCAATGTTGGGGGCAGGGCAAAACAGTTTTGCTCGCTCGCTTTCTTGGGCAGAGCTTCCAAGTAGTTTGGATTGCTCCATGTCTTAAGACCTAAGATTGGCCAAAGATATGTTTGAGCTGAGTTGTGCGTTGTGCAGGTGTTTCACGTGTGAATGTTTGACCTTCCAGCTCTGCAGGGTCCGGCAGTACGATTCGACTGGCCAGCAGATCACGCCTGCGCAGCTTCAGGAGAGTGGCTTTGACATTGGCGTGAACGTCATGCGGAAAAAGTGCAAGACTATGGGTGTGATAACATCGATGACGTCCACCAAAGTTCAGATTGAGCTGGACGAGACCAAATCGCTCCAAGAGTTTGATGCCGCAGCCTTTCTTCAAGGAGAATGGCGAACGGTGAAGCCAAAGGCTGAGATCATGCTGGTTGAGAATTGGGGTTCATTTGAATGTCACCAGGCACGCGAAATGGCAATTTTGGAGCTTCAAGCTGAAGCGACTTCAGCGCTATGTGAAGCAGTGCGCAGCTCCAAGTCTATGATTGACATTCTTGATTTGGTGGCCAAGCCCACAAGAGATGTGAGGGCTTTGAAGCCTATTGCAAAGAACCAGCTCTCTCTTGTTCCTGCCACCACCAAAGTCCTTGTTCTTCCCAAGGGCAAGAGTCCGCCTGTGGGTTCTTTATCGATGGGGCAAAAAACTTTGGCCAAGGGTGAGGAGTTTGAGATTTGGTTGGCGCCGCACATGGTGCTGCCAAAGGATGGCGAAATGCCAAAAGGTAGCTCTATGATTGCTCCATGTTGGCTCGTCCGTGGCACCGATAAAAAGGATGAGGTCAACATGGAGGTATTTCCGGACCTGACAGGAAGAAAAGTGGACAAGAACAAAGACTTGAGAGTGCCTGTCCTGCGCAACTCTATCAAGATCAAGGAAGGTGAGTCGCTGATGCTTTTTCGGCCAAAGGCCGAAGACACCGCTGAAGCTCATTTGGGTGCTCCCCCAGCCAAAAAGGCAAAGAAATGATACATTTGTTTGAACGAAGTGATGTAGCAGTACAGGGCACATGGCATGGCGCGAAGCCTTGAAATGCCAAACACCAGTTGCAAAGCGCTTTTGCAAAGAAAACATGTTTCAGAGAGTGCAGTGCCTGGACCTTTGTAAAGGTGATCGTTTTGATGGAGATAAGAACTAGGAAACGCAGTAGCGATGCAGTTGCGGTTTGTCAGTGTGCAGTGTGATGCCGTTCCTATAGTGTGTCAGCATGCAATGTAGAGTTTTGCGAGCAGGCAGTGTGATGCCCTTCTAGCATTGTCTCTTGTGAGAAAGTGTCAAATTGTAAGTGATTGTTTTGAAAGTGTCAAATTGCAAGAAACTGCAGACCTTTAGATGATGTTTGAGTGTGTAACTTGTGAAACTGTCACTTCAGACCATCAGCAATTGTCTCCTCGACTGCAGCTGGTATTGGTTTAGCTGGATCAAAGCGATTCATGCAGTTTGCGCAAAACAAGCCCAGCCCTGTTTCTCGCCAACTTCATGGACCCCGCCACCTTCACAGCTGACAAGGGCGTTCAGTGGAAGGAACTGAAGTTCTTGGTCTTTCCACTGGAGGCTTGCGGATGACGGATGGGCTGCGCTTTGCAATGAATCTGTCAATTGCTTTGGGAAAGTGCCAAACATCTTGCAAGAGGGATCGAAACGCACAAGAACAGACACCAGTTGAGCAGGGCAAACTTCGGCGCATGAGCGCTACTTCTGAGATTGATGTTGAAGTTGCTTTGATAGGTTACAATGATAGAAGCCTGTGCGAAGCATCTGGCACTCTGACAATTATACATGTTCTATAGCCTGTGTGATTGCGACGCGAGTGAGATGCAAATGAAAAGATAGGATGAACTGAACTGCATGCAGAAGAGTCGAGGTATAAGCAGTTCATTGAAAGCTGTTGTAGCTTTCAGTTTGCTTTTTGGAGCTTGGGTGTTCTTGTACGATGCTGACGAAACCATTGCTGAGCCACATGCCACGAAAGGCAAATCACACAAAATAGGTTTTCACAAATATATTTTGCCATAGGCTGAAAGGCATGTGTGTGGAGTATAGTGAGACCATGATTGGCAAGTCTTTCTTCAGGGTGATATGGATTGTGTACGAAATCTAGAGTAGTGATTGTTTGGAAATTTTGAAATTGCGAGAAACGACAGACCTTGAGACGATGATTGAGTGTGTAGCTTTTGAAACTGTTTCTTCAGACCATCAGCAATTGTCTCCTCGACTGCAGCTTGTATTGGTTTAGCTGGATCAAAACGAGTACCATGAAGTGCACGCCAAACAAACCTACCCAGCGCAAGTTTCTCGCCAAACAAGTGCGCTTGATTCGGTATCCTCTTGAGAAGCTTCTGCAGCGGTATGTCCAGCTGGAGTTATCAGTTTCCTGTCACTTCACGGACAAAGGCGTCCAGTGGAAGGGCCTGAAGTTCTTGAGGTCCTCCCACTGGACGCTTGTGGATGGGGGATGGGCTGGAATTATCAGTTTTCACTGACACAGATGTCCAGCGGCTATAGGATTTGAAGGGTTTTAACTCTTCTTATTGTATATTGCACTTTCAAGTGAAGCTTTCACAAACTAAGCAGTCAGATTGGTATCACACTCTCTGCGCTTGTCTTCTGCAGGCTTGGCAAAGTGCCAGACATCTTGCTAGAGAGATCGAAACGGTGCTGGTTGAGAATGGCATAGATCCAGACAAGCTCGAGTGTTATCTCAGAGACCAAGCGCGGGCACATGGGAAGACCAGTGAAGGTGAGCAGGGCAAGCTTCGGCGCATGAATGCTCGCTACTTCTGAGATTGTGTTTGCTAGGTTACAATTAAAGAAGCTGATGCGAATCAGTTGGCATTGTGATAATTGACTGTAGCTTGTGTGATTGTGACACGAGCGAGACGCGAAATGAAAATAACACAACCTGTGCACACTCGATGCGCAAACAGTTTCATGTATTTGTGAGAGCAGCTGGCTGAACTTCACATCTTTAACAGCATGGGGCCATGTTCGTTGCCTTTGCTGCACCTTCGTGTTGTGGCTTTCTGAAAGGAAAGTATCAACATCTCATTGCTTTCACATGCTTTCACATAAATGTGCAATGCTTGAGGCGTTTGTGCAGGAGCCAGGCGAGTCACTTCCAAATCCCATGTTGCGTGGACAGTCACATATTGCATTACACCGTAATTATGCTATTGTTGTTGATGACAGCCTGCAGTACACTTGGAACCAATATGACTAGAGGTCATCTCAAGCTAAGCAGGGCTTCTATATATATGGGGCTCGCTTTGCATTGCAGGGCTTATAGGGCTCGCTCCTGGTGCTTGTTGCTTTTGTCAGCATCAAAACTTGGCCCGTTGCGCAATCTGATCGCTTGAAGTAAGATGGGTGACATTCGCCTAGCCATGATTGATGCTGTTTGGTACGGCGACAAAAAACCGTGGCTTCCCTCAGTGCAGCTGTGTGATGGAAAGAAATACGTTTGCGTGAGCAAATGGAACCCAGGGTTTGTCAAGTTCGCGACGGGGAAGTGCATGGAGCGAAGGCGGGGTAAGGTGCAGAATACGTGCAATCTTGCCATCCTTGATCGGCTTCGCGCAGCTCGCAAAGAAGCTTGCAATGCGCGTGTGCAGACCGCCATCGAAGAAGCAATGGCTGCAGATCAGTCATTGCCAGATGAGCCACGCAAGAAGAAGCAACGAGCGCAGCCAGCTCGGGACTGCGACCATCTCATGTGTGGCAACGTGGTCACGGTCATCGTGGACGGATACCAAATGGATGTCCTATGGTCTGTGACCTCATCAGTCGTGTGGGTTGAATTCACAACTGCCAACCTTGCCTTCCTGCAGCGTGCTTGCAGGGACCCTGAGGCATCCAAGGGCCGTTCTAGGGCACCCAAAGGGCAGCGAAGGCTCAGGATGCCCAGAAGAAAGCCCACACAGAAGAGGCAAGCATCAGAAATGCGTACTTCCCCTTCTGATGAAGAAGATGGAGAGGCAGCGAATGCAGCTCCTGAAGGTGACCAAGATGCTTCTGCTGAATAGGGAGCCCGTGCCAGGCCTTGAGTGTGCAGCAATTCATAATTCTTAGTTCTAGTTTGCATTCCTTAGGTCTCGGCTTGACGTTTGTCACAATGTCGATTGCTATAGTCTTCAATGATGTGAACCTGTGACATGTTGCATTTCCATGTGCGTTATCAAGATGGATGTTGTGAATCTATTGAATCTATTGCTGAGACAGGGTATAGTGACTAGTGGATCAGGGGAAATTGATAGTTCGTAGAACTTGCGCAGTCTTTGCTGCGTTGCTAGAGTGAAACAAGAAAATGTGCGCTCTCGTACATCTCATTCGAGTGGAATTGCTTTGGTAGGCAGAAGTTTCACAATTATCAGTCGCAGTGCTTCTTTGTGGTCTGTCAAAGCTGACTCCTCCTACAGGTTTGTTATGTTTTGCCATTACAGACGGATCCGTGCGCTTCCAGTAAGCATTCCTGTGTGGACCCCAGTTCATTCAGCAGAGATCAGCAGGGGCCTTCCAACTTGAAAGCAGGGTTTCTTATTGGCATTGGTTTCTTCACGTGCAATGATTGACAGGATTTGCAAACTGAAATGCAATCAGATATTATCTTCTCAAATCTCTCAGCCAATGAAACAAGCAGTCATTTACGTAATGAATCTGGCTTTGTTGCTTGCTGTGTTTTTGTGGTGAGCTTGAGAAAAGCATAAATAAGATTACGCAGTGTTTTTGCGGTACAGGTCTGCACTATCAGTTGCAGTGTTTCTTTGTGGTCAAAGCTGACTCAGCCTACAGGATTGCGCATGTATTTCCATCACGCAAGGGCGCGTGCCCGTCCAGTATAAGCTTCCGTGTGTGGGCCCCAGTTCATTCAGCGTGGATCAGAAAGGGCTGAAGACCTTCCAAGCTACTGACCTCTCCACATGCGATGGTGGGTGTAGTTGAAGGGATTGCAAACTAAAGTGCAGTCAGGAAGTCTCTTTTCGATTCTCTCAGCCAATGAAACAAGCAGTCATTTGTGTGATGAATCTGGCTGTGTGACTTGATGTGTTTTTGCTGTGACTTTGTCATCCAAAAAAAACATGCATTTTTTGCGATACAGGTCTGCATTTTTCACTTGAAGATCGTCGAACAAGTGCAACGCAGCCAAAAAAATAGTACAAAACCAAAACATCGCCGGAAAAAATTGGCGAGAGTTCCCCCGTGGGGGGACGCCCCATATCAGAGTTGGAAAATCAAAATTTGCAATAATGTAGATCAACAATTGTGCACAGTGTTTTTTGTAGATCTACACTATTTCACAATGCTTCATTCGTGCCAGATTGTATATCAACAATCTTTGGCAATGAATTTTTGTAGATCAACAATTGTGCATTGGTTTTTTTGTAGATCTACATAAGGTCTACTTTTCAGTACGGTCTCCAGCCAGCCAGCGAAGGTTATCGATGATTGGTTAATGGCTTGGAGCTCACATCAAACACTGTGCAAAGCATATGTAAATCCAGTGGAATGACTGGTTGATCTCAGTTGTTTCGAGACAATTCGATAAACAGTGGCACATTGAAAGAAGTTTGTGGTTTTGTAGTGAAGAAAACGTGTGCATGATTGCATGGCGTTTGATTGCTCATCATGATTGGCAGGGCATTTGCTGGCTCGCCTCCCATTTGCAGGGCACATTTTGCTCGCTCCTTGCTGCTTCACTTGTGCGATCATGGCCGACATGGCTCGTGGGGACATGGCGGAGATGGCTTTTGAGATGGTGTTTGTGAGCGTTAGGACTACCATGAAGACTCTTTCCAGGCTCTCCAATGGTGTGTGGTGGCGTGTTCCTGCAAAGCAAGAAGAACGCATGCGAAACAACGAAACGAAGCTCTACATGGGGTCTATGGGGATTTACTTACCGTACGTCCTGCAGGAAACGTACCCCGATGGCTATATGAAATGGAAGAACATCAACACCAAGAAAGTCTTCTTCACACGCCCAACGCCAACGCACACGGTTGCCGTGCACTGTGCCTATGACATCAAGCCCAATCGACGCGTGGAGCTGTCTGCCTATTCACTGATGAACCGCGATTTGATTTGGCAGGAGACATATGGCGTGGATGAACTCCTCTACGGAGGCCATATCCTGGAGTCGGTCAGGTTTTCGATGATGAAGAGGTCACAGCTGCACACGTCCAGCGCCTTGTCTTGATTGAGACCAACTCCAATGGTGTTCTGCATGTGAGCACTAAGTACATTCATCCCTTGAAGCGCTTCAAGCTGTCTCACCGTGTGACTGGCAAGACTCCGATGTCTATCATGCCTGTTTTGTCAAAGTTTAAACACAAGAGCTTCATCACACACAGTTTGTGAAGATTAGACTCGTGCGAGCAATGACGCTACAGTTTTTGCATTTGAAAGGCTTGTGATGGAGAAGTGCGCACAAAGAGTCATTCGTATTTTGACCTTTGCCTAACATTTGTGTTGATTAGACAACAGTCAGCGAGCCACGGCCCTGCAGACAGATTTATGCGAGAGTGCTGATTTATTTCACTCCCTGCTTTTTGTTGATAGAGTCAATTCAATGATTTCTGAGGCCTGACCGAAAGGAACATGTACCTCCTCCACCTGATTTCTTCAGTTCGGCGCCCCATAACAGATCGAGAGCTGCTGGGTCGTCATTTCAAGCTGTGACAAAGTGTTCAGGCCATTGAGAGGTAATAGGTGTTATTTGCAACCGTTGATATAAGTTCAAGTGGAACTCGTTCGCTGCGTTCACCTGTTCAACTCTTGTCATGTTTGATCATGCGTGACGACGCTTGCTCAAGCAGTATGCCACACGATGGACGTATGTGCGGTGTTTACTTGTTCTAGCCAATGTGTTTGTGTCAACGAGTTTAAGTGGCAATCCACAACTCCACAGCATCCCGATTGGGCACTACTATATACATTACACAGCATCCCAATTGGGCACTACTATATACATTACACAACATCCCGATTGGGCATAAGGTCAGCGCATCACATCCCAACACACTTCTCGGCGCGCGTGCTGTATCACTGTCACATTTGTTGACTTCAGGGTTGCTTCACAATGACAACTCATACGGTGGACATATCCATGCACACAACCTCCTGCAGGGCGCAACTTCAACTGCATGACACAGAATTCATCATTCAACAGAATGCACCCAGCAACCAGCACCCGCTCGTGCATGGCGGCGCGAACTCACAATTCGAAGAGCGGCTGGCAGGAGTGGGAATTGGGCCGCGCTTTCAAGCTGCTGATCCGCAAGCCGGAGGACGTGTTGTGCCCAAATTCGTTCACCGTGTAGCCTTAAGTTGTTCAAAGGTTCAAAAACGTTCAAAGATGTTCAATGAACTCTGGGAGTAATGAACTCTGTACCAATGTTGTAATGCACTCTGGGAGGAGAACACGCTCAAGTGCGTCAGGATCAAGCGCCCCGCTACACCGAGCAGCAGCAGCAGGGCCGGCGAGATGGAAGGGCCCGTGAAGCAGGAGGCGGAGAAGATGGAGGATGAGAAGAAGGAGGAGGGTGAGAAGAAGGAGGAGGGCGAGAAGAAGGAGGAGGGCGAGAAGAAGGCGGAGGTCGAGAAGAAGATGATGGAGGATGTGAAGAAGGAGGAGGCGAACAAGAAGGCGGAGGGCGAGAAGAAGGCTGATGGCGAGAAGGAGATGGTGGAGGATGGGAAGAAGCGCCCAAGTCACAGGGAACGGATGTTCCAGCGGAGGTGGCGCCAGGGCATGTGGACGTTGGATGAGTGCCTCGCCGCCGGCTACAACAAAAAGGATTGCTATGCGCAGGCGGGGCTTGAGGACATGTCCTCTACGGAGGATGAGGCTCCGCCCAAGGGTGAGCCGGAGGAGGAGGTTGAGGAGGTGGAGACGGAGCATGAAGCCATGGACGATGCGCCGGAGGCTGAGGAGGAGGAGGAGGAGGAGATGCATGAGGATGACGAGGCCGGCGATGACCGCCGCGATGACGGCCGTGGAGACGGAGATGGTGGTGTGGGTGATGATGAGCCTGCCACGGATGACATGCGGTGGCTGGACTTCTCGGATGAGGTGAAGGGCTCCCGCAACCGCAAAGGCAAAAAGGGGAAGGGAACTCCCAGCAAGGCAAAGGCCATCGACAAGGGAGGCACTGGCAAGGGGATTGCTCCCAAGCCCTACTGGGCCCGCTCTGGTGGAGGTGGAAAGGGTGGCAAGGGGTACAAGAGCGGAGGTGGAAAGGGCGGAGGTGGAAAGGGCGGAGGTGGAAAGGGCGGAGGTGGATCCTGGAAGCATGGATTTGCAATGGAGGGGAAGCGCGATGCCCACGGAGGACGCTATGTGGAGGGGGGCTACGTGGATTGGTCTGGCCAATTCTACCCGCATCTTGATGATGTTGAGCCTTGTTTTGCTCTTGGGTTTTGGGTTAAGGTTGCATGCATTGTTCATGTAATGTCATCGTGGGTTGCTTTTGTTTCGCTTTTGTTTGGTTTGCT
>JAOBYK010439011.1:0-14553 GCA_025434845.1 Phenganax subtilis | reverse complement strand
TCAACTGCGACTTTGGACGATTTAGAACCGCAAAGAATTCTGTTAACATTGAAAAGTTGGCATGTTTTAATATGCTACATTGAAAAGTTGACAAGTCCTAATTCTTTTATGTTTTGTCAACTAATCTTCTCGTAGTTCTGCCTCATGGCAACTTATTTTTACTCTGCCCAACGCCAGTTGATCTTAAGCCTGGCGCACACTAGAGCCAAGTGTTTAGCAAAATGTCATTCGTAGCTGTTGGCGTAAGCAGAATACCCTAGTGTGCGGTGCACTTTTTTAAGTTTTCAGTCCATCGTGACGCATAGGACAAACACGAGTGACTGAAAACTTACAAAAGTGCATCGCACACTTCGGTTTTCTGCTTACGGCAACAGCCACGAATGACATTTTGCTAAGCACATAGCTCTAGTGTGGGCCAGGCTTTAGCTACTTGTCATTTGTCAAGAGGACAACTCATTGAAATTGTCAGGTAAAGCTTAAACAGTAATACCTGTAACCTGTGTCATGTACAGCACACGGTAAACGTCGGACTTGAGACATTCAGTATATTTCCTTTCGAATTGTTTCAAATTTTGTTACGAGTACAAAATTGTAACATGAAAAACACATTCAGGATTCAACTATCGTGGCATCACACCACTGTAAACATACTTAGTAGTTTTTAGTAAATGCCTGTATAAACGCGTTTTAGGCTTGAGATTTTATCGGGCAATTTTGCCGTGAAGGCTGAAGTATCGGTATCCCTTGAATGGCGTGTTTGAGAGGCTGTATAACCCAACTTTAATCGTTTGCATCATGAGCGAGATTATATTGAATCGCCACCGTCTCTCTGGGGGTGCGATTATGCCTAGTCGGTTTACTGGGTTCTTTTAATGTGTTTGAGAGAGCGAAGTGTAACATTAAATAGATTAGACGTATTATACTACTTAAATATTGCCACCCTTGTTGGTCAAAATATTAACCACTGCTGTGTTGAGGAAATCTGCGTGCTCAAATAACAACTGTTCAATTACAATTATTACGATTCACAAAATACACATCACACTGTTGACTTTGTCACAAGCTTATTTCGGCTTACAGTGCTACATAATTTATGCAATGAATTATCCATGTCGGAAGCGCAATAGAAATGAACATCGACTGTTTTAATCTGTTTGCGGACGATAAAGAAAGGTCTGGTAAATGAGCGCACTTATATTGGGCGAGGCACGCAACTCACACACACGAAAGCCTTAAAAGCATTCCTGCTATTAATTGTGGCATAGCTACGTACTCCTTGGTCGGAAACTGACCTTATAGATGATACGGTGACATTTGTGTCTTTCAACGGGTTGTCGAAGGCAGACGCAGGCTCGTCGCTGTGGATTAGTTTGCGCTATTTAAGACTGAGATCATTCACGATAGCCCGCAGAGGACCTTGGCTTGCTCACGGTGGTAAATCAGAAAGAGATTTTTCCACAATCAATACTAATCACAAACGGTCACGACATGATTCCTGCTTTCGTCTTACTCTTCATACTACATCAGATTCACTCTAAAACGATCTCATCTACTCCTCGTAAGTTTTATTCGTCTTTTTTTCTTTTCTTATAACGTATATACTGATAGGACACCAGCTTAGGCGGTAATTTGAACATATGTGCGTAGCTAAGTGGCACATAAGCTAATAATAAATAAGGTATCATTACTTAATGCGTCTAGTTTATCAGCTCGTGTCACAAATGGCAAACTGAATTACAAGACACTTTCTGGTGATGATTTCGCGCTAGTTGATAGACAGAAGCGAATAAAGTCGTGTTCGCTAACTCTTGAGGCGTTAATGGACCCGCGCGATACTAAATTTAATGCGATAATATCCTATTCAATACTTTGTTTAGTCAAATGCCTCCTAATTAATTGCGTCCCAAAGTTTTTGAAATCGACTTCAAACTCCAGGCTGTACGTTGTTAGCGTTAATACAGAAATCTCTGGTACAGTTTTTGAATGAGCAAATAGCTTATAGCTCGATCTGTTTCGTGTTCTTCTTGCGTGACTAAGCGTGTTAACATGCGATTCAGTTAGCATCTGATTCACAACATTTTTTAGTGTGTTTGAATTTGTGACTGGGATTTACAATGGCTGTGTAGAAAATGACTGATGGGCGTTTACTGCTTATATCTGTTAGGACGCGTGCTGTCGACAGTACATCGCTTGTCCTTGTGAGCCCGATATCCGTTTGAGCAAAGCATAAGAGTGTTTAAGGAATCTTTCAGGCATAATTTAAAGCCAGTTTCATTTACATCGTTTATTTATGCTCATCTTGCATTTACTACTGTATACAGATGGCACACACTCAATGGACCCTTCCAATTTATAATAGTGGTTGGTCTGTAATATATGATAAACGAGAAAGCTTTTAACACCAGTCTACGAAAGACAGAGAGTGGGTTGAAAAACGAGGTGCTAGCCGAGTTTTTTTACACACTTTCGGGTGTTTTATGCACTGGTGATAAACAACTTTAGAGTCTGTTGTATTGGTTCTCAAACGAACCCGTACTTAAAGAGAAAATCAAGGACAAAGTCATGAAAATATATTAAGCGTAGTACTAAGAATACGATACGGTGCTGAAAGCTGATTTCCTTTGTGTTTTGCTTATAAATTATGAATGAGTTTGAGAAGGTAGAACTCAGAACTTCAAACAAGGGAGACGTGATTTCAGATAACATTCTACCTTTAACAAGTTCAAAAGTTCACTTTTTTGGAACCTTGTCTTTGCTTGCCACTTGTTTGTACATGTCATTAGTATTATCACAGAAATTTTTTGGCACTCTAATTGTTCGAAATTACCTAAAAGTGTTTCTTGCAATTCACAAATACGTCAGTTTTTTTGCTATCCTTGCTATACTAATGACAAACCAGTTTGTTTGATCATTTGATACTGCATTATTGATCGTTGAGATATTGTTGCGCGTAATCGATCTGCCTGTAGCAGCTGTATTGTTTCCGATTCGTTTTAAGTTTAGTTTCTTATGGACCAGAGTTGAACGCTCGTTTAACTGCTGACATGTTATTGATCAGTGATGCATGTTTATCATCAAATTGTTTAACAAATAGGAAATCGACTAATTAGTTTACACAGTGAACTGCAGTGCTAGTGTTTGATACAGTTGAAACAAACTACGTATTGCGATTTGAGAATAGTACAGCTAGCTTACAAAAAGTGCATGTTAACGCAACGTAGCGGATCACTTAGTTTCGTGAGCACCAGAGGATAGCAAAGAATAGAACAAAGAAGTACGCCACCTTACGCCACGATACGGTAGAAGTAGAAAGCGACCTTTAGAATATCTATCAGCGAGCATTTTGCTGATTACTTCACGTCAAAATTACATTTCAGAGCCTGCCTCATCCCCAGTAGCTTCAATTGTAAAAATTAAAATTAAAACTTCTATCATTTATGCAGCGCACTAAATAATAAAAGCTCGGAAGGATGAGGAATTGCCCAAATGGGCGGGAAGATGGAAATTGGGAAGCTTTGTACATTAGTTTCTAATCTTCGTATTATTCTTCTCGCTTATCCATTTTCCTTTGTGGGCGTCTTCGCCTATTCTCCGCTCTGATTTCCTCCCTGGATATCACCACCGAACCACTGATCTATCTACTCACTTTTACTGTACTGAATATTAAATATAAAGGCCAGTTCACACGGGCGATTTTCGATGCAACTTTTCTCGTGTTGAACGATGTAATAGAGTGAATAACTGGCGATATACTTGGTCCAACAATTTTGCTAATACACTTGCCAGTCAACCTACTCAATCAACATACACTAAAAGGAGAAAAATCGCAGCAAAAATCGCCCGTGTGAACTGGCCTTAAAAGAGTTTGCGGAGGACGCAGTTTCAGAGCCGCGAGAGCCTAGAGGTAAAGCAACTTGGCCTTGCATTTCTGGAATAAGGCGACAACTCGCCAATTCAAGTTTTTTTTCTCCATGAATGCTAACATTTTTAATATCTTGCCTAGACAAACAATCATGTGGAGTCCCACAGGGCTCAATTCTTGGCCCAGTAATCATGCAGTGTCTGAAGTCTACGAATCCATTCCTTTATATTGACGATACCAAAGCTTCTGCGTCATCATATAATAATGACACGAGTCAAAAACATAAACTATGACTTAAAAATCTCTACTCTTCGCTAGCCAAAAGTGAGTTACAATACCACCCAACTAAACCTAAACTGATGTTCACTGGATCACAATATAACCTTGAAAACAAGATCGGTCTGACTAATGTCCTTTCAGCGACAAAACGATACTGCTAACTCATTCTCTAGAAAGCTTAGGGTTAGAAATTGATTAATAGTAGTACAGGGACAGACATATTGATAAAATTTGTAAAAAAGCAAGTGTCGGAATTTCATGGGGCTATTAAACGTGCCAAACAGTGCTCTAGTCTTAGTTTGACCACTACATGCTCCATTCTTTGGGGAAGTTGTGAAAATTTGCGCCAAGATAAACTAACGAAATTCCAAACTCGTGCAGCAAGCTAAGTGCAAGAACTAATGCCACTTATGATGCAAGATCGTGTGACATTCTTTATCCCCTGCATGACCTGGGATACAGTAGTAGTTAAGAGGACTTTCTCCTGGGGCTGGTTGTTCAAAGCTGGGTTACCTTGACCCTGGGTTAGTGTAATACTTCAACCAAAATTTGAAAATGGTTTAAGTTAAATTTTTGAAAAGTTTTTTGCTCAAAATGTTTCAATTAATGGATAGTTTAATCCTTCGAAGTGTCAAAAAATAAATAGTGCTTCAACACTGGGCTATAAAACGGTAGGATGAATTTCAACCTATAGGTTAACTGCTAACCCACCGTTGAACAACCGGCCCCTGGGATGTAGTTATGTATAAATTGCTAAATGACCACGCTGCCCCGGGTCTACAGGAGTCTTTTCACGGAAGGAATGTAACTCATAATTTTATGATCTTACAAAAGCGAGTATGATTTAACGCTGCCGAAACCTAGAGCAGAATGTTTGAGAAGAAGCTTTAAGTACAGCGCGCTATGTTATAGAATAATCTTTTACTTGAAACTAGGCGAGAGCACCCAACTGCTTCAAAAGAAAGATACGTGGAAACTAGAGAAATCTTCTGGGCCGGTTGTTCGTACGCCGTTTAGCTTAAACGGCGTATAAGTTCAAAACATAGATGAAATTTATGTTCACCTTAAACAACGAAATTGAAAACATTTCAACGGCATACAATAATTATGTATTTATCCATAGTTTTATTGCATAACATTTAATTTTAAGAGCTTAGAAGAAGTGTGGGAGTGTTTTTGAATTCTGACTTATCCACCGTTTAAGCTAAACGGCGTACAAACGCTAATAAACTAATTTGTAAATGGCATGTTTATAAACCATCATTTTTTCCTAATTTCGTAGATCAGGAACTGTTCCCCAATCGCTACTAATCTTCTTGTTGTCCTTGTTGCTGTTGTTCTTGTTAGGGGGCGACGCTCTTCGAAAAAAGCCTAAGGCTTTCTTATTTCTAGTTCAATCGTCATGAATTTGACACAATGATGTAAAATGACGTTGCTTATCGCTTGACGGAGTTCAATTTTTGATTTTCGATTTCGGAAAAAACTACAACCAATTCTTTGCTGAAATTGTACAATAATTGGCATGCATCATTAATATTCACAGACAAATGGTATAAGCTGTTTGTTGCAACGCGGATACGGAAAACAAAAGGCATTATACACTTCATACGTCATAAGCTGTTAATAAGAGTTTCTAGACAAAGCGGTGAATTTCAATGATTTGAACGACATGCAAGCTTTTCTATCGGTACGCTCGTACTTCTCTCTCCTTTTCTCTTCTTGTATTGTTTGTGTGAAGTCCCGCAAGGAAATCAGCAGTGTGTTGACGATCGAGACTAGCGTGATTAAATACAGTTTTTACCTACCTACATGGCTAATTTTTTACTGAAGTGTTAATCCAGTAATCCTGATAGAAATATCATGAATAGTTATACTAAATCGAATATTTTCAACAGTATGTTTATACGCGAGTCTATTCTCAGAATTGTAACGGGAAAAATTCCACCAGTGTGAGTTTACATATTGAACAGGTCTCACGCAACAATTAAATCCGAAAAATTTCGTAGATTTTAGTGATGATACAGAACAAGAGTTGAATACACCGTACCTTAATAATTCATCAGGAAAACAGAGAAAATAGTTCCGTGTTGGTGTTTTAAAGAGTGATAAATATTTCATCAAAAGCTAGCCTTGTTTTTACGGCTTAATTGAACAGCGTCGATTAGTATTAAAATGACTGTGTGTCAACTGATCAAATAATGTCGTTTGTTTAATTTTTGAAGTTATTTATAAACCTCTCGCAGAATGCAGAACCCGTTTTAGCAGCTCTAAAGAACTCGATCTTGGCTCGCGCTTGAAATCTGATAAAACGCTGCTGCTCTTTCTAAAGCGTCATTTAATGTCTCAAATAAACGGGGTACAAACGTTCTCTTGAGATTCAAAGAACAAGTAGATTTTCGCCAATGGATTTTCGAATGCAATCAAAATGGCACCGATGACGTGACACTAGAGTCAAGTCGCCTCCAACAACAGCATGTACAAACTTAACACGATACACTTTAAAATAGAACTGATAGATATAACTAATATTGTAATGACGCTGTAGTTTGTGGCTTGAGTAATTTCAAAATCAAGGTGTTGACGAATAACAGCACCAACAAAATTTTCTAATATATGCCGTGTGTGTAAAAAAAGTGAATACAACTTTTACAGGCGATAACTTCAAAAATATTCAATGACTGCAAAATTTTGCTTACTTTTGTAAACGTCATTTAACTTTTTACTGGTAGATCTTTTGTTGCGTTTGGGAAAAAACGGCTCTGATAAATATGGTCGGTCAATTTGCATTTTATCCAGTACTTGGACCTGAGCGATAATCTAGTGAAAATAAACCCCAGAGAGGCTTTTCAAGAACAAAGTAGCGATCCAAAAATCTGCGTATACTTGTAAATAAGATGTCGCTAAACGACAAAATCATGAATATGTTGCGATTTTCTTTGTATTTAAACGAAATTTATGTCTCAGCGGTGAAATATGCAATTTTGAGGGACCATATTTTACTAGCCTTACGGGTAATTACACCGCATCTTCATGGAAATGAAGCTGAGAGACCAAGCTTAATTTCATTTCCATACTACTTGACCCTTCAGCGCCACTTTGATGTAGCTTTGACGTAATTTGACCGCGGAAAGATCAATTCCCAAGGGCCACAACGTTCGATGTTTATATTTACCATGAGACACAATAATATAAAAATAAACGTGCACCTATGAATAGAACGATGCTGATAGCTGCCGCTAAATATGGAAAAAGCCAAAACATAACCATGTTGACATGTATTATGAATCGGCAAGCTGAGTAGAACTAATTCGTGGCACTAAAGCGGTATTATAATCTCAGAATAAATAATTCGTATTTGTATGTGAATCTAATCGATCTTATTTCATCTTAACAAACCATCCCCGCTCCAAGAAGGCACTAGACGAAAGTGTCAAATATTTTACAGTGAACTGTTTCCATTTATGATAAAACTGTTGGTTTCTCATGTACATTCGAGACATATTTCACGATAAAAGTAGAAAGATTCACCTCACCGTCACTGTGTCAATGTGAAGTGTATCGTGATAAGACTACATGCATTTATAGAAAATAAGAAGCAAACCACTTGCAACTGAAGTGGTATGAATTATGAAGTTCATGGTCCAATTCAATCTGCAATCGAAATAAAAAAAGCCAATTAACCACGTTTGTCAATCATTTGTATTTCATGGATATAGTTGTTTATTACAGAAACATGAGATAGAAATAAATAGAAAAAGAAAATGAAATAAAAAACTTATTCCTTGTTGGTATCCAAAATATAAAAATACTTGTTAAAGCTCCAGTTCGAACATTGGTTTATTCGATTTTTCATTCTGTTTATATGTTCGTATAATCAGAATCGCTGTTTTGACAATGTTTATATTTCCTTTTGTTTGGTAGGACTAATTGAAGGGGACATAGTCTACGATGAACAATTCAAGATTCTGACTGGTCAAATGAATATAAGAGAACGTCGAGATACGCTCTCTGATCGTACGTTTCATTGGGAAAACGCTGTGGTCCCTTATGAAATAGCGAAAGATATGTGTAAGTAATCTCTGTTTAGAAGATTGCACTATACTTTGCACTATAAAATTGCAAATATGTTAATGACAGTAAATGATAAAGTGCAGCCGTATTGTCCTCCATTCCAAACGACGTTTCTTCTTCCAAAATAAGCTATACAAACTCGCAAAATTTCATGAGAAAGTAAGCAAAACAAATGCCATATTTGTGACATGAGGATAATGATTTTTTATCAACTTTACCATCAAGAATATGTGAGTGATGGTTGAAGCAACAGAACAAAGGCCTAAAGCAAGTCTTATCATATGCGTTTAATTACATCAAGGCAACACGGAAACTATACAGAATAACGCAATTCACCACTCTACGGTAAGTTCAAGCACAAGACACAACGGCAGGGCACTATGACACCACATAGCAAAATAACGCAATGTTGAGAATTAAAAAATCATGCAGGATGCTGCAAACCTAACACTTGTGAATCAAGTTTAATTCAGCCCTTACATTGTAATAATAACGGTACTAAGAACACACAGATGCTGTATTAAATCTTCAAACTAGAATCATGCAGTAGTTTCAAGCGAGATTTCAAGGATATGCTAGCAGTCACGGTAACTAACGTCAGTTGTTATTGGACATTCATTTTTAAATTACATTCATGTAAGATTCAAGTTCAGTTTCTTTGTGTTTTTCACTATATTCAAAAACTAAAAAGAATGAATACGTAGACCCACGATAGACAGCGTTGAGAAGACATATTCGCATTGCGGTGGTTCATCCGGCAAAGCGATGCATACAGTTGATCAACAAACTTAGCAAAGGTCGAATCTATAGATAATGTGTTATTGTTACCCTAAGAGAACAAAAGGATTTTCGCCATGTTGGACGAAATTTGATTCTGAATTGCGAATAGCAAAACCCATTGTCAGATTTCATCCAACATAGCGCCGATGACGGTGAGTGAGAACTGCCCCGTTCGAGCTGCCTTGTTGTCTGAGATCTAAACCACTTCCTCCGTAATCATCTTCTTCTTATCAAGAAGGTATTTGTTGATTGGGATTCCACTCACGCATCACGTCGATCGGTGTTGAATCGCATCGGAAATAATGGCATGATGAACCAGGATAGTTTTGGTTATAAAGCGTGTCGAGAATTCATAACCGAAAACGCAGGAAACAGCGTAGCTTTGCCAGATCATATACTAAAAATAGACACCATCGAGAACAATAGTGTCATCACTTCCACTGTCAGCAGCCACATTCCAGTCTTTCTCTTGTGAAGACAAAAAGTTCCTAAATCTTGGAAACAATTCATAGCTTCAAGAAATATGACCCATTCGCATTTAGATATAATACGGCTCTTTAACAAAAAATATTAAACTCAGTTCAGGATGTCGATGATTCTTTTTGATAATCCATTAAAGAACACTTTAGAAAAAGATGCTCTATTGATTACTGTAATGATGAATACTATTCTTGCCCCGGCATTTGTCTCCAATCGGCAAGCTTAGAAAGAACACTTTTTGTCGAACTTCATACCTAAGAAGTTAAGCGGCACAATGAGGAAAAATTTACTAGGAGATGACCCAAAGAGAGTAAGAAAAAGGACCCCCCCAAAAAATGAAAAAACAGAATCAACTCATCCTCTTCTGTTTTCTCTTAATGCGCAGAGTTGCGTTTGTTTTGAAGAAGGTTGTGAAGCGTGCAAGGAATTCCAAATGTTTTTCAGGTCGCGCATGACTTTTCAAATCGCGCATATTTATAGTCTATAATAATCTATAATTTCAAGGTTTTTCAACATTTTTTTTCATTTTGTAGCGATAAGAGGTCGAAAAGTTATCCGACGAGCTTTCCGAGAAATCGCTAAACGAACTTGTGTGAAATTTATACCAAAACAAGCCAACGATGATGATTTCATTTCATTTATTAGTGGAAAGGGGTGAGCAGTCCGAATATAGTGTTGTTTCACACGAGCATAAAAACTGTGCATTTTCCTATGCAAGTGCCAAAGCCCAAGTAGGCCTGGTGCAACTACTGCATTTTGTAGCTAAATTCAGTGTTTCTGAATTTTGTACACATACCTCGCAAACTCGCAGCCGAATCAAAACCAAAGCAAAAACAAATTTGAACTGAAGTCTTGTTGTTGGTCGGAAACAATCCTGTACTTTACTGCTATTTGATATTAATGGTCAACTTAGTGTAATCAATATGTATCTAATAATATAGGTGTTTTCGTAAAAAACACTTTATTCCTGTAATGGCCAATGATTTCGGAGGAAATTGGCCCAACACGGCATTTTTTTGCAGAAATTTAAGCCACGGAAATTTAACGAAAAATTCTGAGGACTAGATTAGAATTAATGCATTCTTCGGGCTAGTGCACACGCAATCCTCTTTTAATCGAAAATTTGAATGAATTTCCTGATAGTATAACTATCTTTAATGTAGATGCTATTCTTCTATTGGTCGTGTTGGGGGTCGTCAAGTGGTTTCAATTCACGATGATTGTAAATACAGAGGGAAAGTAATACACGAGATTCTCCATGCTCTTGGCTTTTTCCATGAACACTCTCGTAGTGATAGAGACCGTTATATAAGAGTTATTTGGAAAAACATAAAGAAAGGTATACCAATTAGATACCAGCTTGAAAAGGTTATGTATTCTTATAAGACTCTGTTTTGCATAGCTTCTTTACACAGTAAATATCGATGCTCTTCATGAACACTTGGTACATGTGGAAGAGGCTAGCATCAATCTGTATTTAAGCACAGCTCACATGAATATGAATATAGTTGCAACATTATGTAGTTTCTCAGGATTTCAAAAACTTAGTGCTCAGTAATTTCCATTAATCTATTGATCACAAACACCTTAGCAGCATGCAAAAAATCAAGAACTTTCGAATGCACTGAAGCAACCTTACCCTTCTTGGCGTCAAAAAGCAACAAAATACCTCAACGATAATACAAAGTTTGAAAGAAACTTAGTAAGCTTACTGATGAATACCAGGAGAAAACAGTAAGGGACATGCCCCTTACTTCAGCGCAGTTTTGACTGTAAGGTCGATTGCCACGTATACAGTAAGTTTTTATTGAACGGGTTGTCAAGAGACATACAGTCGCTGCAGAGGACGAATAATCAATGGTTTTCATAGCACACTGATACAATAGGGTGCAATGTACCGATTACATATTTCTTACAATGTACTACAGGGTTGTTTGCATGTTATAGCTTATAAGATTAAGATTTTTCGAGTTATAATCGTGCAACTCGTACGGGTGGCTAGGTTTTTCGTTATGAGTTTCGGTGATACCTTTGTGTAAACGTGAACTGATTAACTTAAATATTCTTTTGCAACTCGTAGAGCTGAACTTCTGAATGAAAATAAGTCTACATGTAACCGTTATACGGAACAGGCTGTCTTAGATTCTGTTCATACAACTTATCGGTTTCTTCTTTTGCAGGCATGCGAAGAAACTTTGTGAGCTACAGACATGGTCCAATAGACACGCTTGATGCACCTTACGACTACCTTTCCATTATGCACTACGACAACAAAGCATTCACAAGGAATGGAGGAGACACCCTACGGGCACTTGCAAATCCCAAAATGAAACTAGGACAAATAAAAAGATTAACAAGAACAGATGTCAAGCAAATAAACCAGCTATATCGGTGCACTGAAAAAAAAAACGGTACTTCTAGTATGCACGCTGTTTACGGCATATTTGTTATGTGACTTTTTTTCTCCTGCTTGGCGGGAAAACAAATAAGAAAAAAGGTTAAATTTTCCTTGTCCATTCTACTGTGGAGAAATGTTCGTATATCTGTTGTTTTTATTTCAGATAAATGTTTGGATTTACAAAGCAGTTGTAAGCTACGGACGTCGAAAACAAATGTTTGTGAAGAGAAATATAAGCTGATGAAAGAGACGTGTGCGAGATCTTGTGGATTCTGTGGATAAAAGGTCAGACCATGTTCCTACACCATAATAAGGACCTTAAGATTCTACGACGTGAGCTTAACGACGCCACCATGAAAATTCGATTTACTCTGTATAGAAAATATTGTTTAGAAAATCAAATACAGCATTGCAAATATAACAGTTATGTTTCAGTATTATTGTGAATCTGCCAACAATGGAAACAGCCTCTGCTGTGTTTGAAGAAACTTATGTATCGCTTCCGAACTTTAGTTCAGGTAAAGGCAACGTGATTTTCGGGAACTTTGTGGTAAACAAGGTGAACTCTGTACCCAGACAAGTCAAAAGTTTTTTATTCTGAATTTCAGGATATGTTTATTTTTACGTTTGATTCATGATGTCGACTGCTGTAGCAACACAAGTGTATTCAGGGTTTTTGGTTTTGTATTTAAAATGAAATGTGTTTACTTAAACGTTCGCGCCGTAAATCCCGCGTCGTAGATTCTCAAGTTCCCTAATACATGCAGCAGGCATACCAACATGCACGAAAAATTTGTACGTATAGTTCTTAAACATGGTCAGTGACTATATATGATCGATGAATAGAGCGAGAAACAAGCGGCAGCATTTAGCATAGTCACAGATTAGAGATTAACATATATCCCACCTATGATTTTGGCGTAAGCAGCTGCCATGATCCTAGCAAGTGCCCTAAACAGAGACTGTCATCCCCCGGGCGCAATCTTGAAAATCATCCGTTCGGGGGAAGGTGAATGCCATCTGTAAGGCACTTGCTAGGTACATGGCCGCCATGAAAATCGCAGGAAAATCGACATACGCAATTTTGGGGCAGTCAGATATCTGTTAGTCTCTAATCTGTGGTATAGTTGAGCATAAAACAGTTTTTACAAATCGGTTAGAATTCACTCACACTTTTTGGAAAAGGCTGGCTCATTTTCGGGTCAGATTTTCACTAGTCTTCCTACTCATTAAGGTATGGGCAATGAAAATCAAGTTTGTCATGCAAGACAAGAAAACCAGCTTAGTTTTCTGAAAGATGCAGTGTTGAACACTTGTGTTGCCTGAAGATGTCAGACAAGCGGTATTTAACAGTTCCTGTGGTGATACTACACGAAAGATTAACCATGTAGAAAATATATAGTAATAATGTTCATTTGTATTCAGAGCATATTTAAGACGAACATGTAGTATGAAAAACCGTCATAGACATGAAGTTATAAAAAGAAATGAAGTTGTCAAGCAGAAAATGCATATTTCATTTGTGGTGCGCAATTATTTCATTGAAAATTTTCTGGCTACATTGCGGGGGTGCAACGAGAGAGGGGGTCGGGGGATCGAGACCTCTGCCCTTTTGAAGACTCATTGTTTTTGAATAATTTTTACATTTAATTCAACAGTATTCAGCATACAATAAATGTGGTAGTGATTGATGACAAATGATAATGAATCCAAAATTTGACCACTACTTGATGTTGATCCCTCAGAGTGATTTTAGATGGTTTCTCAAAACAGTGTTGGCGCATTCGAGTAGGCTGGCCAAAATGAAGTAGCGTGCAGAAATTCTAGCAGCCACATTCCACCTAAACAAGACGCCTGCTCAAGGAGCTTACTCCGGCAAAAGGCTATTTTCCATCACGGCGGTTTCCCCCCGCGCGGGCGAAGTGCAGAGTTTTGAATATGCTCTATACGCGAGCTTAATCTTAAAACTGTCCGCTCCGTTCTCGCCGGCAAAATGGCCGTAATGGAATATGGCCTTAACGGTAAATAGGGTTAGGGTTAGGAATACGAATATTTGTGGTTACTGTATCATGTAATCAAAATAAATCGTAAATGATCGGAAAATTCGCCCAAGGTTTGATCAGTGCATCACAAGCATTGCGTGACGAGTTTTTAACGTGGATATTTACAATTTGCTGACGATACACGTTGCCAACCTCTCTGCCTACCTCGTACAAAATCAGGCTGGCAGTTCCATATACTTCGCGCCAAAACAGACTTGTAACAACAAAAAATAGGTACGCACTGCGTACATGTTACATACGATTTCAACTTCTAAGCTAGAGCGTCTTGCGCTTTTAACTAACCACAGTTTGTCGAAGTGATGGTTTGGAAATTCATTAGAATTTCAGTATATCTTATTATCTTTGTTACTGTTCAGATTTATGTAGAAGTATGTACGTTCGTCACATGAGTAATGTGTTTTACCAACATCATCCAATAGCAGTGTACAGAGAAAGTTCTATATTGAATGATTTAGTTGAAACCCAATCATACACCAAGACGCAACATCGTTTGATGATTTAATGATTTATGATTTATTAAAAATTACATCGCAGCCCTAATATGACTGAATTGCGTAATTTACAAATTTCGATCTATGCATAAGAATTATGATATATGTCATATAATCCAAAAAGTAACT
>JAOBYK010438900.1:0-14554 GCA_025434845.1 Phenganax subtilis | reverse complement strand
GTCAGTTCTCCTACTGGCCCACCATTCCACGAACTGTCCACGAATAGCCTTGGGTTCTACGAATGTCCCACGCCTTCCACGATGTTAGTAGAATAGGTTTTTGCAAAACCCTTTCTGTGCACTACCCTTCCGTTTGCCTCTGATGAAAGCGGAGCAAGACATGTGAGTGTATGACGCTCCTTTCGCGCAGGCTTCCTGCTGGGGTTTCTTCTGCCTCTGCCACCCCAAAAGCGCTGGAAGTGCTACATACAAACACAGTAAATATTGAGAGCGCCCATGAGGGAGTTTTGGGATCTAACGTGGATCAAGTCGCTGAAGTGGGGAACCGCCTTCACCGCGAATCTGATCGGTTTTCTCAGTTGCACAGCTCAAAGTTTCAGTATTGTTGGGAGTTGCCCAAGTCGTCGGACCGGTGGTCTCCTCGTCGTTGGTTGCGCTGTGCTCGGCCATTGCGCGCGCTGCCAAACATAAAGTATATAGTCCGCACGCTGCGAACTCGGTATGTTCCCGGGCTAGATTATTGAACGCCAACCTACAAACGGCCGCGACAGGTCCAAATTCCGGAACATGCGTGTGGACGCATTCTTTGTACAAAAGGCTTCTTTTACGGTCTTTCGGGGACGGACTTCCCACAATGCGATAGCAGGCTCCAACAAACGCCGTGTCGATCATTGTCATCGGCGAAGGCTTCCTCATGACCAAGAAGTGAGTCCAACTCCTTGGGCCGTCTTGAGATCCCCCTCCAACCAATCAGGGAGCACCCAAGAACCCCGGCCGTAAACCAGTGGGCGGCTACGCCCGGCGTCAGTCCATAGTATAGAGTCCAACTGTGTGGGTAGTTCTCCTAGTGAGTAGTAGCGTGATCAAAAAGGCGCAATGCTCCGCAAAAGTTTGAAACCAGAGAAAGTGACACACCACCCACACAAGAACGTCCTCTTTCCAAGCACCTCTGGCAAGTAAACCTAAAACTGTTTAAAACATCATAGTCAGTAATAGCTTCAAACATACCTATCGGCCAAAAACGTCCCCCCGGCCAAATTGAATCTTGAATACAACTACCAATCTTTCTGGCACCCATGAAGGCCGACACGCAAGCGGCCGAGAAGCATGGCCAACAACGTGGGAGCCGCGCCGGTGAGGACGTCGTATGGCCTCCCCAAACCAAAACTCAACGGGCGACCGGGGGCGAGCGGATTCATTCCGGCGAGATAGCGCCGGCCAGCGTGCCGGCACCTCCTCGCCCACAGAGCCGCAGCGCGTCTCCAGGGTGAGGCGTTGCGGGGGCGCTCTAAAGCAGCGGAGATTGCCTTGGACAACCGCCGAACAGTGGACATGCCCGGAATGCCGCTGGCAAGGAGACTCGGAAAAGGGAGTAGTATATATACCATCTGAAACAGGATTGAAACAAAGGGAATACAAAGGGAAAGTGGATATGGATTATTCAATATCAAAAGGTTGCGCAACTAGGGACACCATTTAACTAAACAACCAGCTGCTCAGCGTCGATCTACTTGAGGATGACTGCGCGTTTGCAATAAAAGGCGTTGTTTCTGTCAAACTCACCCGCGAAGCAAAACAGAAACTGTGATAACAAGCTGGCAACGACCAAGTACATGGTTCTCGAAGCATTGTCACTAGCGGTGGCAGGTCAAAGGTGAAATTCCATCTATTCATATATCTCTTCAATCTTTGGTTGTATTTATGTTTGGGGACCAGATGGCCGCCCGCTCGTGGGAAAGTCATGTCGCTGTGGCAAACCGATTCCAAGGAAGAGATCCACCATTTACATCTTCAGTTGGAACACACCAGCCAGCGCACCTCTCAATTGACTCAACCGGAAGCAGCCCAAGAGTCACACAATCCCACCCTAAAGACCTGTGAAGGCTCCTGTGAAGGCTCACGTGAAGGCTCACGTGAAGGCTCACGTGCCTTGTAATGGCAATTTTGCAGAAGAGGCTTCGATTGAACCCACCAAACAAACCACTCAGATAGTGAATATAGTGCCCTGAGGAACAACCCTGTGCTTGCGCACCAGGACTCTGCGCGTATCTGAGGCTGGGCGGCATCATCCCTGGACAATGGTGGCACTGGCAGGTCTCACGTTTGGCGAGACACTGAAACCGTCAGAGTGAGTTTTCCTCCAGGCCCTAGATCTGGCAATCTTCCGAGCTGCTCAACTAAACGGAGACTTTCATGCAGGCGCCGGAGTGGCGATCACATACAAACTGAGATGTATGACCTGCCTGCAGGGTCATAGCATCAGCTTCTTCGCCAAACACGTGGCGAAACTGACTATGTTTTTTGAGCTTACTTGCGTGTGAAGAGCATGTTGCTGGAGTATAGCCTTTAATGAAAAGCCCCACCAGGGAACATGTCCGAACAAGGGAATCTGTTAGTCAAAGAGGTCACCTGCGCATTATGAATGCACAGCCAGCCTCGAGTGAATAGAGAAAGTCGAAAGGTTGCACCTGTCCGAATCAATTTCGGATTTCTCCTCGCACCACCCCGCAGATCAGCTCAGCCCAGGCACTGTTAAGAACGTCGAGGGGCTAACATCGAGCGGCAGGCTCCGAGCCATTGGCAGCTGCAACGCTCGGCCGCGTTGGTCGGAGGTCGATGAGCTGTTTCTCTAAGCCCTTGCAATCTCCATCCTCAGAGATCGAGCGTTGATTTGAGTTTGGTGTGAGACTGTGGGACTTGCCAATTAAGAGTTCCACTGACGGACCATAAATACCCGCCCGTGGTAGTCCAAATGGTGGGCATGGTATCCAGTCTTCGGCCATTGGGCACGCTTTGAAACACAAAGCTGTTACGTGACCTGCCAAACGGTGTCAGAACATGTTGCCCGTCTTCACATTATCGCATTCTTGAAAAGTCCAATCACTATACATTGACAGCGCGTGTGGCGCATGTACGACCACAAATGGCATGAGGTCATCAGGAGGCTCCAACACATGCATCCAAGGAGCTTCGAGCGATGTAGATTGAAGCCCACGAGCACCCCAAGACGGTTGCTCTGGAACCACCGGCGGGACTAGCCAACACAAATCCATACAGCAAATACAGCATCGACAAGATGAGATGGACCTTCTCAGCTCTTGAAAGGGTTTAGGTTTGCGACTGTTGCTTTACTTTTGGGCTCAGGGTTGGGAGACAGGCTTCAATGATGGTCATCCTATGTGCAATAATGAAAAATAGTGTGTAAAAATATGTGGAAGGGTTTGGGAAATGGTTTTTGCAATGTTTGTGACATTCCTGCTAACCCTCCCACTCCAACATTCAACCTTCGCAGCTCTGACATGCTCCGAGCCTGCGCGGCTCGCTGTTTTTACTATAAACTGAAATGAACATTGAAACATACCACGGAAATCCACGGAAGCTCTATCTTGCACGGCCATGCTTCGCGGCGCTTCGACGCTTCCACACCTCGACGCTTCGCAGCTCTGACGCTTCGCGGCTTCGACGCCTCCACGCCTCCACGCCTCCACGCCTCGACGCTTCGTGGCTTCGCGGCTTCGCGGCTTCGACGCCTCGACGCCTTGACGCTTCGCGGCTGCATTGCTTCGCGGCTTCGCGGCTTCAACGCCTCCACAGCTCGACTCCTTGACGCTTCGTAGCTTCGACGCTTGGCGGCTTTGGAAGCCTCTACGCCTCGAGGCTTCGACGCATGGGGTCTTGGACGCTCTGCGGTTTCGCAGCATCCACGCTTTGAAGACTTGACGCTTCTTTCCACATCAAACCTATTATCCAAGCCTGGTCTCGAATTGATTCGAGCGATGTTGTTTTTGGACCCTTTTTTCGATGTCCGGGAGTCAAGATTGTCCAAATTCGCCCAGATCAAGGGTCCCTCTTATCACCATTCCTCTTTCAAACAAACACAGGGAGGTAGTCCCTTTGTAAGTCACCTTTTTCAAGACAAACCTTTTCAGGGCAAGCCGCCTTTCACATACAGCGTAAACAAAATAGATCAACCCTTCCAACTTCCAACCCCTCTTCGTGGAAAAAACCTTGTTGCTCCGCCCACATGGTTTTCACGCGCGTTCGTTTGGTGTTGCACATTTCAGGCCCCGCAAACTCAACTTTTCTGCGTGCAAAATCAAGTTTGGAAGCGATCCTCCCTGATCACTTGTTCTGTGCTCATACACAGGCGATATTCTTGGTTGTACAGCAGTGGCCCTCGGTGAATCGTAGGATTCTGCTTCGGGCGCCGCGCGCCTCAATCCAACAGGTGGTTGTGGCCACGACGAAGGACCACTATCAGTTTACCGGAGCTTTTCAGAGGTGTAACAGGTCTGTGGACCGCAAGGATGAACGAGAACCACGTCGAAGCATGTTGAAGTCAAGTAGACTTGCGATCTCCAAGAAGTTCTAGAACATGCTAGATTCTAGAACGCATGCCGCAGAATGTTTGATCATTGATGACAAACCTACATGGCTCTCGCGCCTGTCGTACTTTCAAGCCTAAATTACTGTGCAGGGGAGGACTCTCGACATTTCGAGTGTGCGGAGCGCTCATAAGCTTCTATTTTGGATTCATGTCTTAAATGGATCCCAGATGACTATCTGTAGACTGAGCTCCGATGACTTAGGTCAAGTGCGTGGAAATGATATACAACTTCAACGATAAAAGGTCGAAGTCATGTAACTAGAGGTGTGAAGCCTACAATTTCAGTGGCAAGCACTCATGACAGAGGCCATTCCGACCCTGTCATCATCGGTTGCTTTGGTGTGGGGGTCCTCTTCTTGGAGATTGGAGCTAATTTTACCTGCGTAGACCCTAGACAATTACAAAAGGAGTCGCTGGGACAAGAGCATAGAATCGAAACAAAAAGACTACTCGTCGTCTACCAACAGAAATGCTGTAGCAGCATTCCTAGGGTGTGAACCACCATTGAGTCCACAGTCTTTCCAACTATTCCGCAACGACACTAGGTCAACCATAACAGAAACAGTCTTGGAAGGCTAAGGGCGCAGTCCATGGTCTGCCCGTATTTCCACAAGCCTCCCGCCTTTCAATCAGGCAGCAATTTTATGATGGCCATGTCTCTGGCCAGGCCACATATACGCCTGCTTTCAGCGCCAAGCGTCCGTGGAAACAAAGAGCTGGAACCTGCAGTAGCACGCCGCTGCCAGCAAGTTTCATTCTGAAGATCGATCTGTGCGCATACCTCACAAAAGGGGCTCACGTCATTATCGGTCCGATGTCTTTGCAACCTCTCAAGCACGGTTTGGTTGAATGCACATGACACGTCTATGGACGTTTGGTGAGAGGTGTTGGTCAAAGACGGAGGCGTTTGCTAGCAGCTAGCGGTATTTCAGCTTGTGCTTCACGCGCCTTCAGAACACATCCCACCGAGAATGTATACTTTGCTTCCCTGAACACACCCAGACCGGACAATAGACCAGCAGCCGGCCACTCTGAGTCTGGATGACGCGGCCCGCAATCGCGGTTGACCCGCCCAGTGGGTCATAACCAGCGCCCTCACCTGAAAAGCAACAGTCAGCGGGCAAGCCTGAAAACATGAATTTGGAAGTTCAAAAGTTTCCAAGTTTCTGGTGGCCCTGAGAGCTATTTGTTCCCGGTTACCTGTTAGAGTGCCTCTTTGGCAATGTTCCGACCCAGCGGAAAAAGATGTTTCTGCAGCAGGCATTCTGAATCAAGACGTTTTGCTTTTTTGGTGCAGTTGCTGAAAACTCTGCCTCATCTTCCTGAGCATTTGGGCGGTGGGGAAAACAAGCTGGGTGGACCGAGCTGTTGGACGACGTGACTTTTGCGAGTCATGCCTTCGATGATGAAGCACTTACGTGATACCGCTGCTTGGGCATCACAGAAAGCAACTGGGTGGAATCAAGTAAAATGACCAACGCTCCACATAGTCCGGGAACCCCGCTGCCGGACACAGAAGCCAAATTAAATTCTCGCACTCATAGACCATGGCTTGGCCATCAGAGTGACAAAACCCTAGCGGACGCTTGGCGACACTCTGCTACGGGAAGGCCTGAGATCGAACGAGAAGCCGTTCCCGCTCCTGAGCAGCCTCGGCGGACAGAGTGCGCAAGCTGGGCTTCTCATAGCAGATCACTCTCTCCTTGTTTTTGCGGCGCCTTTTTTGGGGCGGCTCTTCGGCATCTCCACCCTCAACCTTGCACAGCAACCCGTGCCCCGCCAATTCTTCGCAAATTTGCTTGATCTTGTCTGCTTTTGCGAGCTCCTGCCGTGATAAGGACCATTTTGGGGAGGTGAAACTTACAAGGCCCCACCTGTGACACGCGCTACTAATTTAATGCGAGATGTGAGACGCAACACCCATCCTTGGTCTTTTTACTGTTGCGGTACTTCAACCTGATGGCATTGGTGCTGAAGGCGCCGGACATGTCTGTGAGGATCCTGTATTTGAAGTAGTCGTCCCCCTCCAAGCCTGAGTTGGTCATAAATACATGCACGTTTGCGGGTCCTGGTGCCTATGTGCAGTGAAGGCACCTTCTCCTGCAACATAGTGAGCTTTCTGCGCCTCCGCGGACTTGGAGCCTGCAGCTAGTTCCATGAGAAGCTTGGCCCCAACACGCTGCATCCACTGGAGGTAGCAAAAGTGGAGGCAGATTTGCCTCCTCCAGTTGTGGAGAGCGAAGCAAAATTCATAAATGGATGGGCTGGTTCGGGGTGGCCTGGAAGAGTCTCCCAGCGCTATGCTGTGGAGGAAATTCACTTTCCTCATGGCAATATGACTGGCGCGCAGAAGGTCTGAATGTCTGAAATCAATTTTGGCCTCGACGTACTGGTCCAAATCAGTGTGTTCTGCTTTGAAATCTTCACAGGCCTTTTTGCAGCACTCGTAAAGGTGCAGCGCGTACCCATCCAAGACGTGCTTGTGTTGGGCACTGTCCTCTTCGTGGTAGAAGAAGTGGTCAAACATCCACGTGTGAAGCTTGGCCACCAAGGTCAATGCACTTTGCACCGGCGCAGAATCGTCATGCTGCAAGCCTTTTGGTGTTACGGCGAACCAGAAGCGCTTCTGAAAGCCGTGCGTCGCGGGCTTGAGGATTGTATCGATGACTTCCTGCAAGCATGTGGGCAAAGGTTTTGGGTTGACGCATACTAGGTATATAGTGTATATGGCGACGTCAAACAAGGTGCTTCGGTCCTGCTGCCCGGAGATCTTGTGCAGCATAAGGTATGGGTGGTCTGCGTCCCCCAAGTGGGTGTCTACCCCTGCAGTAATAGCATCGTCCATCTCGCTCTGAGTGAGTTTGTTCATCACATGCTCCGGCAAATAGTGGACACCTGGCCGACGACCAGAAAATGGTGTCTCATACACTGTGGAAGCTTCCCCGCTTGAGACAATTGCCCTGCCGTAGGTCTTCAAAGCCTTGCGTATGCCCGCCAGGGTTGCGTCCGAAAATGTGATTTTCCTTTGCTTGATGTACCCCGGCTTACCCTCTGCATCTGCCGGCTCAGCGTCTGCGAGAAACCCGTCGGTGAGCTCGGTGATGTGCGATTTGCGAGCAGAGACCGCGGCGCCCAACATGACGGAAGGATTTGGGGAGACCCCCCTGTGGGTGCTGTCTGGGGAATGAAGGAGGCGAGTGGCGTGGTGCTCCATGAAGCCAATGTTGGCATCCAATGCCAAGTTGAGCGACTCAGGGCAAAGGCCATCGTGGAGGGCAATGGCCTGCATCGCGCGGACCCATGGAAGTGGGCCACACAATCGCAGATCAAAATCCTGCGTCGCCAGATCTCTATGCGACATTGTTTGGGCGTCCAACCATGCTTGTTGCAGCCATGCGTGGATGGTGGAGATGGTATCCTGCTGGCTGCTCATCCCGTCGAAGAGGTTCGGTGGGAACATGCGCTGGTTGATGTCCTGCACATTGGAGAGACCAGCCAAAGAAGAGAGAGCCTGGTGGACAAAGTCTGGCTGCTCTGCCCTTTGCTGCTCCCTGTTGGCAACAGCATCTGAGAACTCGAAGTGGAAGAAATTGTCCACCAGCTTCGGCCCTGGAGAATCACTCTGCCCACTGTGCTGCGTTGCAGCTGTGGGTGGGGGACTCTTAGTCTCCGGGTCCTGACACGAACTGTGGCCAACGCAGGCGCAAACATGCCTGAAGGAAAAAAAAGGTACAGTAAAGTCATTAAGTGAAATTCCAAGACCTCGTGACGCGCTGCTGCCCGTTCTGGGGATTCCCCCTGCTGCAAAGCTTGCGCCAAAGTAGCAGCATACCCGGGAGATTCCTCCTCAGGCGGCGTGCTGTTGACTTGGTAAGCATCTTCTGCCGCCGCGGGCGCTTCCTGGACCCAAGTTCAAGTGTGCCTCATGATTCAATATCGTCCATAAAGTGCCTATATCGATCCCGGGTAGAGACCCCAAACAGTGTGTGTGAGGTCTAGAGGCGTAGCAGCAGAAACTCTAGAGATCTCGCATTGGGGTCCAGAGCCCGTAACACCTACCGTAACAACCCCTCAGTGTGACCACACTGTTTGGGGAATGATGGGAATTCGGGAAGCCTTCTCTGGCTTGGCGAGCCTTACCAAGAACGAAGCAAAGTTAGTGACAAGAAGGGCAATGCGCTCAACTCCTCAACAACGAGCGTACAAGGTCAAGTAGATGGCGCAACTCAAAAAGCCTGTGCCATGCTTTTTTGTTTTGGAGTATACCCGTTTTCCTTTGCGCAAGTGGCTCGAAAATCAGAAATATTGTTTTCACACTACACCGCTCCCAAACAACTGGAGGCAGTATAGGAATATCTGTCCAAACGTTGCCGCCAACATTGGCAATTGTTGCTTCAAAGTTGCTGCCCAGAAAACATGAAAAAAGACAACATATTTGTGTTTAGTTTGGGTGGGGTGCCCAACCTGGGGACGCAATAGTTCGCAATGTTGGGTTGTACAAACTGCTCTTCGTGGCAGCAAATGTTTTAGGCAGCTTCTTGGACATTGTTTCCCTTTTTTTAACCTTGCCCTTCACCTTTTCCTCCCTCAACTCCTTCCCGGAACAAACCAGGACAACTGACCAGCGCTCAGCCGCTGTGAGCCTGGACATGGAACTGTGTTTTTGCGTTGCAATTTTTTCAACGGTTTCGCTGTCCACGGGGCTTTGAAAGGTAGGGCCCATGGAACTGTCTTTTTGTCAGGATGCCGCACACAAAATCGAGCTCAAAGGATGCAGCTGTACAATGCCCACACTCCGCTCAAGGCAAATACGCCCTGATCACGAGCTAGGAATTATCCTATCCACGTTGCGTTCATAGCTCATGGTGGCTGTGACAGCAAACTGCAGGACGCTAATCGAGGCGTCGCGTGGCCGTGTCCGGCTAGTTCGTTGCTATTTACAGTACATTCATGCCTCTCGAAATCCTCGAAGCGCATTTCGACTGCGCAGGCTCGCAGAATCTGGGTGGCCACGGCGGGTGTAAGAGAAAAAAGAGAGGCGTGGGCAAAATGTCACAGCACATGGTCCGTGTCTTAAAAATGAGCGAGACAGTCCTGTGGGGCCATGAAGCTCCAAGTCCGTTGCGGAGCTGCGCGACGTACTTCCACTCCGCGCTCGGACCACAGAAACATGGCTACATAGAGAAAGCAACACATTCAAACTCAATCACAGTGTTCATTTCCATGGCGACAATGGAAAGCACTACTTTTCTGGGAAACGCAAATTCTGCTGTCTTGGCACTGGCTTTGCCACTACACAAACTTACTCAGACTCTTCACCGGGGTTGCCATAAGGAGTGATCCATTCAGCTCCTAATTGCTGGGTCCACAAAAAAAGTGCCGGGGCCAAGTCTGGTCCTCCAACACGCGGGAAACCTTGCTTATTCTTCGGGTTTCTTGCACTTTGCAGACTCCAGAAGCTCTTCCATGGGATGGGTTCGCCTGCGGTCAGGTTGCACACGCTAGAGAAGGTTATGTAGTCAAAGCTTTGAGCGACATTGAGGTAACTCTCCAGGTCCGCTCGCAGCGACTCGTCCAGGTGGTCGAGGACACCGCTGCTGAGAATGTCTCTGCACCCTCGCACAACCTTTCCGGCGCACACTCCTATGGCCATGATGTGCTGGGAGTCCCCCAACACTACCCACTCACCAGCCTGCGCAAATTTCATTGCGTTCAGGCTTTTGGATCGGTACCTTTGCGTTTCCACCCACTTAAGTCCTTGCGCCATGGCCCGAGCCCACTTGGTGTGCAAGACTCTCATATGCACCTTGCCTAAGAGGAGTACGACAGGACGAGGTTGCTTTACATGTGTCTGACAGCGAAGAAGAAATTGAATAGGAAATGGTTTTTGTTGGGGCCTAGGCACTGGGGAACTGGACGCCAAAGGCTTCTTCGACAAGCTCCGGATCCCAAAAAACCGCGCTTGCGGATGTGCCTGTGTCTGCGGCGAGGTCTCCGTCACCCTCGGCCTCAAGCGGCACCGTGCTGGCGAGATTTGAAGGAATCTCGTCTAACACACCATCCATGTTCGACAAACATTGGGCCAGAGCAATAAGGCCGTCAAGCTTGTGTGAAAGCAAGGTGTCGTTGTCCGTCCAAGAAGGCATACTTCCATGATGATAATGACTGTACATCAACCGAAGGAAGCACAAGTTGGAGAGCATGTCGAACCACTGCATGGAGATACGTCGTGCTTCTTGCGGAAGCATGGACTTGATGTGGCTCCACTTTTGCTCCACTGAGATGGTGCCGCTGACCACAGGCACACCTGCTTTATGCAAACCACGGGCTACTAGCGCCCACTTCCAAAGACCTTCTTCCTTCAGCGGAGTTTTCAGCTGCGCGTAATGTTTCTTCACTTTAGCAGTGAACACTGTTGGGGCTCCAGGAAGTAGGGCAGCGCTGTCGTCTCGAAGATCCTGTACACGGCGGAACTTCCTGCGCCCAGGTTCGTACCATGACCTCATCCTGGCAATCTCCTCGCGAAAGTCTTGTTTCTCCGGATACTGCCAGGGGCCATTGGTAGGACTCAGCGAAACATCCAAGCGCCGCGCAATGCGGCAAAGAACGCCTCGCGGCGGCTCAGCTTGGAACAAACTCAGCCATTCATCAGACTTGTGGACATACGGCTGTTGCATAAACCGCCTGAGGCCCTTCACATCTTCATGTTTGTTTTCCACCGGCAATGTCAGACCTCCTTCAACCGCAGCTCGTAGCAGGTCCCGCTGACTGTCTGTCAAGGTCATGTCGGGCCTGGAAAATGTTGGAAGATCCAATGGGCAGGGCTCAGTGCTGAGGCGGCCCAACAAATCTCTGTGGTCGAAAATAAAGTCCATGTAGTCGCAGGCATCCGTCCTACAGGCGGAAAAGTTCTCAAATTAGATCTTCCCTGGAGGCCATGTTAGTATTGGAAAGAGGGAAGGCTACTATATGTCGTGGAACCGTCCTGGTCACCCTCCTCAAAGCAAACAAATCGTGCTGCGGGTCTGCTGTCACAGTCACCATGGCAGCAACTGGGGACTGGAAATCTCCCAGCAAGCGCGTGCCATCGGCGTTCGCCTTCGGAGTAGCATGGGCACTTGTGATCTGGAGGGTTTGGAAGTGTTTGACATAGAACTGGGTCAGCTTCTTCCTGTGCTTGCCATAGGAATCCGTGGAGTGAAAGACTGGGACAGTGTCCGCAGCAGATAGACCGTGCTCTTGGCGCACTTGCTGCATCCTGTGGATCCACGGCTTGAAGTCACGCTCAATCTCTGGCATACTTTCGGATTTCGCCAGAGATATTGGTTTCAGCAAGGACCCGTCAGCACCACACCATGCAAATGCGACCTTATGCACCCTTATCCACCTTTGGTCCTGACAATCAGGGTACGATGTTGGCAATTCAGCGTACAATAGCATACAGAAGTTAAATGTGCGTCTGTGGTACACATCGGTGGCAAGGTTTTGTACGACGTCGTAGGCTTTGGCCCTTATTAAGTCCTTGTATTGGCAAACTTGCAGGGGCAAGTCAAAGTTCCCATCAAACCTGATTCCCTGACCATTCATCAGCATTTGCCTGACGTGTTGGTATTGGGTTCAAAAGGGAAGCTGGGCTGGCAAAATAGAGAACAAACTAACCATTTCCCCAAAACAACAGAAAAGGAGGGCGCAAAAATTGCAAACTTCAACCAGCGCACCAGTCTACCAACACCTCGACTCTGCGCCGAACAAAGCCCTCAAAGAAGTTAAAGAGGATGGCCTTCAAAGCAGAAGGGTGTGGCACCGCTGACAAACCCCACATGAGAAAGTCTGGTGAAGGTAAGTTAGCGCTCATAGCTAGCAGGTTCGCAGCGTAGAGATCTGCAAGGCGTCGCCGGACCTGTCGGACATTGAGTTCCTCGTACCAAGCTTGCAGAAGATATACAAGGCATAATGGGGAGATCAGGATGAGACCATCTTTTGCTGTCCTCAAGACGCGGGCCTTGGGACAAATTTCCTGCGCAGCTGCGGCCAAGTCAGCATCTGTGATGGAAAAATAATTTGGTCCAGAGTCCAGCGTGTCTTGCGCCTCCTGTTCCCCGCGCAAACAAGTGTGGCATCTGTGGGGTCTTGCTTCTATGGGCACGGGAGTGGGTAGGTGCAGCAAGAACCTCACGTCACCCCTGTCACGTCGTGGCTTTACAACATGACCCGGGCGCAAGGTCACATGGTGTTTGGCGGCTGCTGGCGTGGCTTGGCAAATGTCGGTCTTGTAGGTTTGGGGGGGGAGGGGGTGCGCAGGCTGCTCTTTCTGTAGCTCTGCGACTTTCGCTGATTGCGCCACCATTTCTGAGAGCTCTGGAATAATGTTCCCACGTACGCGAGGAACTTCTTCAAAGAACGCTTGCCTAGATTGCACTGCGGTAGCCCGAAAGTGGAAACCAATTTGCGTCAGCTCTGACTGCCTCACAGTTTCAGCGGGGCCAAGGTAGTAATGAGTCCCTGTTCCAGCCTGGCTCGTTTGTTTACACAGCGGTGCCACATCTGCCTGAAGTACTCCCCTTCGTGTGAACGCTTCAAGAATCAACACCCAAGAAGAAAGGTACCTAGCAGACAGGCCCTTTGCCGGCTGCACAGGGGCTGTGATTGGTGCACTTGGCAGCGGCATCAACACATGAAAAGACATGAGTTTCAAGCAAACTTCCGGAGACCTTCCTTTCAAAAGTCGGTCTCGGAGACTGTCTGCCGCTGTGTAATCATCTAAGGTCTTGCACTCCGAGCGCTCCGCAGGCTTGGGGTCTTCAGCTGGGCGCGCGGCTGCTCCCAACTTCAAAACCCGCCCCCGCAGCTTGGAGACACCCACCATTCGCGCCAGTTTGTTCTGCCTCAGCTCTGGTCTGGCACTAGTCTCGTCCACCCTCTTTCTTTTCCTGACGACCCTCTTAGCCGGCGATGGCAACCGTACCGCTGCCGCTGCGTTTCGCCGGATCATTGGAGCATCCATGGCTCCACCCTTCCTGCCCTGTTGGTTGGTGTGCGGTCGCTGACACTTTCTGAGGTTGCTCTGAGGACATGGGGTTGGTCATGAACGAAGTCCACTTATGAATTGACCTGAAGTCGCTCGAACTTGGATTTCAACAAGGATGTTTAGCGTGAGCCCATAGGCGGAGCACGCGTAAAAAAAGATTTGCTCTTCTCCTTGAAGCATTCGAATTTCGAGGGCAACCTGACTAGAACCGAACAGTGCTATACACATTCACGTAATAACAAATTACATCTACCGGGTTGACTTGTACTGCCGCTCAACCTCGGCTTCTCTTGGCACTGCGGACGCGCCTGCGGCGTTCCGTACCTGTCTCCCGCAGCCAATGGCACCCCATTCCATACCGAAGACCTGCGACAGCGCAACGATTGGCGCGAGCAAGGCGGGCTCCCGAGCAAGGCGGGCTCCCTCCAAGACTTTAGCGCCCAAACTAGACACATGACTAACGAAACCATTGCCATCATTGGAATATGAAGAGCAACTATGATTTCTGCAAAGGTTTTTGGAGGAAAGATGGCACGTGGCTGCAGCGTTCACCCAAAAGTGCACAAGAAGCGGTTTGGTGAAGGCAATCTGCGCGCCAACTTGAAATATCAATGTCAAAAGCGCAGTGGCAACAAACCTACAAACCCGTGCAGGAGGGAATTGTGGGTCTCATCAAGCCTGACACCGGCGGGTAGCAGGCGATCGGCCGCCTGGGTCGCCTTGGCCGCGGAGGAGTTGCTTCTCCAATTCAGCCTCCACTCTCCATCCTCAAAGATCAGGCGTTGATTTGAGCGACTGGGTCTGCTTGGTGTGAGACTGTGGGACTTGCCAAGACGGACTGAATACCCGGCCGTTGTGGCCCCAAGGGTGGACGTGGGATCCTGAGTGGAAACTGTGGAGATGGAATGGCCTATAAGGAAGTCATGCACCGCGCACGCCGCTCTGAAATGAAGGCTAAATGGAGGGTGTGTGGGGGGAAAGGGGGTCAGCAAAAATCGCTTAGACGAAGTTAGTGCATCAAAAATACCTTCCACGAAGTTCTGCGAAGGTTTCTGGAATTTCTTGCAGTCAGTTCTCCTACTGGCCCACCATTCCACGAACTGTCCACGAATAGCCTTGGGTTCTACGAATGTCCCACG